>RBNI01005582.1:0-12378 GCA_003990745.1 Jimgerdemannia flammicorona
CAGACTCTTTGGCAGAATGAAGAGGGGTTAGTGGTGGGTGAGATGTTATAGAAGGTTAATGATAATCTGGTGAGCAGTTGGCCAGTAGTAGCACTATCTGAGATGGGTGAGACAGTGATAAGCATGGTGTCCCTTGAAGAGATATTGGAGGTGCTGAGGAAAGTGCAGACAGGTTCATTACCTGGAGAGAATGGGCTGCCTTGAGAATTCTGGAAGGAGTTCTGGGTTGAGTTCAGTAGCTGGTTGGTAGAAATAGTGATTTTTATATTAAAGAAAGGTAGCTGGATTGGTAATGGTTCCTTAGGGTTAGTCTCTCTATTGTATAAGAAGAAGAGAATTTGGTGTATGTAGTGAAATTGGTGACCTATCATGTTAATGAATGTGGATAGAAAGTTGGTTTCTAAGATTCTGGTAGAGAGAATGTAGCAGTAGATTGGCAGACTAACAGGTGAGGACCAGTGGAGCTTTGTTAAGGGGAGGCAGATTAGAGACAGTACTGCCTGGATGCAGAATATCTTAGAGGGCTACAAGAGCCAGCAAGTAGATAAGTAGATGGTCTTCTTGGATCAAGAGAAGGTATATGTTAGGGAGTGGTGGAATTATTTGGAGATAGTACTGCAGAAGGCAGAGTTCAGTATAGTGGATATGAGAAATTGATGGGTCTGATATAAGGCTGCTGAGCAGCAAGGGACTTCTTTTGCTCAAACCATTCAGAGTGAGCTAAGCTACATGGACATCTTTTCACGAAAAGCAACACATTTTCAAGTTTTCACTTCATCTATACTGGTGTACAAGGTGCAGTAGGAGTCAGGTAACAATTCACAACAAGTTTCATTAAAATCCGTTAAGTTTTCATGATATGGCAACCCAAGGCTCATTGAGCTTAGAGTGCCTAGAGAGGAGGAGGCCTGGTCTGGGTCTCTCCAAGAGCTTTGCAGCAGCTACTACTGGAGAGGCTGGAAGGCAGACCAGAGGTCAGGATCAGGTGGCAGGGTTGGATGGTTGGCATACAGTGGTAGGGGGCAAGAGGGTAGCCTCTAGGCCTACTGTTGGAGGGCAAGGGGGGCATAGTGTTGACAGGAGTGGACGTCAGATGATGGGTCAGCTGACTGGACTAGGGGCCAGCAAGGGTCAGGGGTCCAGAGGTGTGACAGCTGGGATGGGCTTTCCTGGGGCTAGACTGGTGGCTGGGGGTGGGCCTACTGGTGGCATAGTAGCTCCTGGTGAGGTGGTGACTGGCATGTCAGAGAGCAAGAGCAAAGCGACCCTAGCAGCAGGAACTGGAGAGCTGGTGGTGTGACCATTCTTTCACAAGTCAGTGTTGACATGGGCGGTCTCTGCTAATTTCTTGGGCCTTGGTCTGTCAGTCAAGGAAGTGCTATGACTAGTGGGTGAGGAGGTAGCAGGGGCAGAGTTGTTGAGGTTCATTCCTTCGGCGGAGGCAGTAGAGGTCAGATTTGTTGAGGAGGAGGCAATGGTGAAGGCCTTGGAGAAGAGACTGATGGTCAAGAATGTTAAAGTTGGGATGGCAAGGTGCCTGAGGTGGGACCTACAGGCAGTGAGGTTGGTGGTAGAAGGACTGCCGACACTGAGTAGGCAGGAGACCAAGATGGTGATCACCAAGGCTCTGGAAGGCTATGGTGAGATGGTGGATTTTGGATTTATGTTCTGGGAGGGCATGAAGTTGAGGAATGGCAATTGTGAGGCAATGGTGCAGTTGGAGGAGAAGGAGGCGATGGGTTTGGGGTGAGATTGGCCAGAGGTCATTTATGTTAGGGAGCAGGAGTATCAGATTTGGAGGAGGAAAGATTCAGAGCAAGAAGAGGAGGAGTTGCTGGTGGCCCTTGAGGAGTATGATGAGGTGAAGGCCCTGCGAAAGAGGAAATGGGAGGAGTTTGCCAAAGATTGGATCTGGATTGAGACTGATGGAAAGAGGAAGTGCTGGTATAAGGCAAATTGGGAGTAGCTGTAGGCAGTGTTGCAAGGGTCTGCTGAGGAGGAAGCTGAAAGGGTGGAATCTGACAGGAATCAAATGGAAGGGGTAGAGACAGCTGAGGTGTCCTTCTCACAGCTGGGGGAAGTGGGAGAAACTATGCATGCACCTGTGATAGGGAAGTGGGCTGATGGTGAGGAAGAGCAGGGAGCAGGCTTCGAAGAGAATGTTGAGGTGGTTCCAGAGACTCAGGCAGAGGATACAGTGATGGCTAGGACAGTGAATGTGCACTGGGAATATCCTGAGGTAGGGGAGGTGGTGTGGTTGGACAAGGTTTCTGAAGAGGATGATCTGGTGGATGTTGCTTCTGATTTATCCATGGACAGAGAATTGCTTCAGGAGCTGTACAGGACTCCTAGGCCTGCAACTCCAGGGCTATCAGGAATGATAGCCAAGAGTTGGTTCCAGGCAGTCCTGGAGGAACTGACAGAGGATGACATTAAAGAAGTGGATGTGTTTCAGGGCTCTCCAGAGGCATGGGTAGGATTTCTTAAGGTAGTATTGCAAGGACCCAAGTTGGTGACTGCTATGGTGACAGCCCTTCTGGAGGATGAAGGGTATGAGGTAGATGATACCCAAATGGCAGATATCCAGAAGGTGGCATCTGAGTGAGTAGACTTCTTCTGTGGCAGTGTCAATGGTGAGAGGATTTGGCGAGCAGTCTGTGAGGAGTGTCGAGACATCATCAAGGGTAGAGCAGAGAAGGTGGCAGCAGTTGCAGCTGATATCTAAACTCTATTTTCTTTTATGATGAAGTACGACCTATAAATTCTATTAATCAATGGTTTACAAGATGGAGTGAAGCAGTGATGTCTCTTTCGATGGCTGAAGGTCTGGAGGTATGATGTGGTGTTTCTTCAGGATGTTTAGGCCTATGGTGAGGAGGACTATAAGTCATGGAGTAAGGAATGGTTTGGGGGTACTGGCTGGAATAAGCAAGTTGGCATTCTAGTTGGAGTTGAGAAGGGGGAGCTAGTTGATGTGGAAACATTTGGCAGTCACCTGGTGTGGGGTAGGCTGAAGGGAGGAAATGGAGATGGATTCTTGGTGGGCTCTGTGTATTTGTCAGTAGTTGGTAGAGAATGAAAGCAATGGGTGGAAGAGTGGTTGGCTTAGGAAGATTGGGCAGCTCTAGGTTTGGACATTCTGGGGGGGGATTTTAATATAGTGCAGGATTGTGTACTGGATCAGTCAGATGGTAGGGCTAGTGTGGCAGTTTCTCTGGAGCTGTCTCAGTGGCTTCAGGTAGAAAAGGGCATAGAATTGGTGGATAGTATATGACTGAGGGTTGGAGCTAAGTCTGGGCCCTTTACTAGGTGGCATTTGGTGGACAATGAGATGGTGGGGACGCAGATTGATTGGGTGCTAATAGCTGAACATTGGGGTAATGTTTTAGACATTGTGGGGGTACAGTGGTGCCCTTGGTTGGACAATTGGGGGGTAGAGGTGTGTGGAAGATTTCAGATAGTTAATGGAGGAGGAGGGTGCTGGTGTCTTAATGTAGCCCTGCTCCGGTGTCTAGTGGAAAGGAAGCAATTTATATACTTGGCCAGACAGGAGGTAGAGTGATGGGTGGCTAGTGGTCTGTCTATTGCTGATTAGTGGAGCATATTTAAACACCTAGCAGGAGCATATTGGTGAGACATGGGGGAGGTGGCAGGAAAGGAGCAAAAAGACAAGGACAGGAGAGTTGAAAGAGGTTTGAGGTAGTGATTGAAGTTATTAGAGGATGGTTCACTAGCAGGAGAAAGGAAGTACTAGTTAGCTAGAGAGGTAGTTGAACTACAGTCGGCCTTGAGGGAGGCTGAGGATAGAGTTATAGATGGGCTCTTAGCATGCCTAAGGGCTAGGCAACTGGAAGAGGGTGAGTGACCAACAAAATACTTATCTGGTGTCTTAAAAGTAAGAAAGGTGCAGTACAGCTGGTTGTCAGTATTAAGAGAAGATAGCATGGAGGTCACCAGTATGGCAGATATGTTGAAGGAGGTTTCTGGGCAATGGCAGAGCCTCTGGAGTGATGAAGATGGGGGAGGGGGAGATGGTGTAGAGGTTATTGCTGAGGCACCTCTAGTCCATAACTGGCCAGTGGTGCCACTGCCAGAGATGGGGGCCTCAGTGTTGGGCAGGGTGTCTTTGGAAGAGGTGTTGGAGATTTTGTGGAAGATACCCAGCAGATCATCACCTGGTGAGGATGGACTCCCATGAGAGTTTTGGAAGGAGTTTCAGATGGAATTTGGAGCTTGACTGGTCGAAATGGTCAATTATGTGCTGGAAGAAGGAAGGTGGATTGGTAATGACAGCTTAGGGCTGGTGTCATTGCTGTACAAAGAGAAAGGTGACAAGAGGGTGTGGTGCAACTGGCAGCTAATTATGTTGTTGAATGTGAATAGGAAGCTAGTTTCAACATACCTTTCTCAGCTAACATTCACATTACAACATACTCACAAGTCGTTTATTGGAGAAAGGTGATAAGAAAATGGCAAACAACAAGTACTCTGGGGTGCGTGCTGGGCAGGGTGGCCCTAGTGCATTCAACTGGCAGCAGGTGGGAAGGGGTCCTGGCCTAGGGGGTGACATGAGAGGGCTGTTGGCAGGAGGACGAGGAGGAGGGGGAGGAGGCAGGGGAGGATAGGGATCTGGGAGGGCGAGCTTCGCAAAGATGGTGAAGGGGAGGCAATAGACAACAGGACTGGAGGGTTGGCTGAGGAAGGGCAAGGAGATGGAGATGACGACAGTTCGTGGGAGAGTAGCGCTTGGGGGTGAGAGCAGCAGAGCTGGAGGAGTAGGGGCTGGGGGGGGTATGACAGCTGATGGTGATGGGACTGCCAATTTGGAAAAAAATCCAGATGTAACAGCTGATGGTGTGGCTGAGCAGCTGAGGCTTAGGAGGCAGGGAGACTTGGCGGATGGTGTAACAGGCCTGGTGGTGGCACCGTTACTCAAGAAATCGATCTCGGCATTTGTGGTGACACTGTGCTTCTGGGGCCTGGTGGTGATGGCGAAAATGGTGCTGGGGCTTATCGCTAAGCAGGTGGCTGGAGCAGCGTCCATGAAGTTCTTGAAAGGATTGGAGGGGGTAGAGGTGGGTTTTGAGGAGGCAGAGCCCCTGGAGGAGGCGCTGAAGGTTGGATTGATCATTGGAGAGGTGTGTGTCCCAATAGTGCATTGTTGAAATGGGACCCCAGGGTGGTCCAACTTCTGATGAAAGGAGTGCCCATGGTGATGGTGATGGAGATGAGAAAGAGAGTCGAGGAGGTCATGGCGGAGTATGGTGAGGTAGTGGATATCAGGTTCAGGGTCTGGGAAGGGACCTCGCTTAGGACTGGGGATGTGGATGTGCGGATTCGGCTAGTAGGGAAAGAAGCTACAGGGAAGATGAGGGACTGGCCTTCAGTGATGGTCTGGGGGGCAATCTCATGCAAGGTGACGAGGGTGAAGGGGAGCGAGGAGGAGGAAGAGAATTTGCTGGAGGCACTGGAAGAGATGAGTGGAGTGGTAGAGCGGCGGGCAAAGGCTTGGAAGTCCTATGTGGAGTCGATGCACTTGGAGGTAGTGGATGGGAAGAGGATCAGAGTGGACAAGGTGCAATGGGAAATAGCTCAGGGTCATAAACATCAGAAGAAACTACTGGCCAAGATGGGGAGTCGACCATTGGCAGTGACTGGTGAAAGGGCAGAACTGGGGGATGCCAAGGCAAGTGTCTGGGCTGGTGAGAAAGATGGGAGTGCAGGAAAGGCGACAGTGGAGGACAGAAAGGCGACCGGTGGTGACCCATTTGCTGATGGTATGTTCGAGGTCTGGGAGGAGGACTGGGTGGGATTGCCCACCCCTACCCTTCTCATCAGGTGAGGGCCAGCCTACCGGAGCAGGGCAGGAGAAGATGTGCCGATGAAGGGGGCCCAGCAAGTGCAATTTGGCGTGCCTGAGGTAGCAAAGGGGGGACAGGTGGTGGAGGTTGGGGAGGAGGAATTGGTGGACATCCCAGAGGTGTGGGATGAGGCAGCGAGTGCCGGGGCTAATATCACAATGTTGGATGGTGGAAGACCAGCGACCCCAGGAGGGAAGGAGGTTGGAAATCTACTTTGGATATGCAGGATGATGAATAACCTGGTGGCCGAGGAGCTTGGGGAGGTGGACTTGAGGGTAATGAGTGATGAGCATTGGGCATGGGTATTGCAGGGTGATGGGGTTGAGTTGGCATTGAAGGCAGAGATCCTTGTAGTGTATCTGGAGGAGGAAGGGTACGAGGTAGATAAGGAGTGAGAGGCCAAATTAGCAGGGGTTGCTGGTGAGAGAGCCAAGTACTGTTGGGCCAAGTGACACGGATTGCAGCTCTGGCAGGAGGCCTGCCAGGAATACTACGAGGAGTTTGAGGAGAAGGCAGATGGAGAGATGAATGAGCTATTGGCTGGATTGGAGGCTCAGAGGGCTGAAGAGGAGGCAGTGACTGCAGAGCATAATCTGGACATGGTGCAGGAGGAGATGAACTTGGAGCAGTAGAGATAGACTGGATAAAAACACTATACGTCAATATGAATAGTACAACCAACATTTTTTCACTGAACGTAAATGGGTTATGGGGTACTTCTAGATGGAGGAACATTTTTACTTGGCTGAAGGGATTGGAGGCTGATCTCTTCCTCTTGCAGGATGTCAGATGTGATGAGGTCTTAGATAAACTGGAATGGACAAAGGAATGGGGCAGTGAGGCAGTTTGGATGGGCAAGGTTGGGATTCTGATACAGAAAGGCAGAGGGGAGATTAGGAATATGCAGAGCTGGGGAAATAGACTGGTCTGGGGCGAGTGGATACATACTGGATGGGAGCCAATTACAGTGAGATCTTGTTACTGCCCCGCTGTGAGGGGTGAATGTGTAGACTGGGTGAAGGGTCTTCAAGAGAGTGGGATGCTCACGGAGGCTGGAGTGGATGTTTTGGGTGGAGATTTCAATATGGTTCGGGAGGTACTGTTAGATAGAACAGATGGTGGATGAGGAGTTGAGGGTCGGAGTGGAGGACTGGTAGCATGGGAGGAAGTGGAAAGGCTGAGTGCTCTGGTGGATGCGGGTAGGAAGTACTGGAGGGATAGAAGGGTATATACGCATTGGGCAGGAGGCTTGGGGACAAGAATTGATTGGATTCTGATGGCTAGCAACTAGGGCTTGGATGTTTGGAGATCACTGGAGGTGGAGTGGTGTCCTTGGTCAGATCACTGGGGGATTATTGGACAGGGTCAGTTTGGGAGAAGTGGGGATGGGCCTGGACATTGGCGCCTCAATTCCTCCTTGTTAGATGATAAAATTTGGTGAGATGGATGGGCTGCAGACATTCAGCTACAGATAGCGAGTTGGAGGCAGGAAGGTACCCCAGTTGATATTCAGTGGATGCGAATGAAGGCATTGGCCAAAACGTACTGGAGTGAGACTAGCAAGGAGGCTGGGAAACAGAGGAGGTGAAAAGTGAGATGGGCTTCTAGTAGACTGTCTAGGCTCTTAGGTGACTGGGTGAGATTGGTGACATTGGAGGGAGAGGAGAATTGGAGGTCCATATGAGTAAAAAAGGAGGTTGGTGAACTACAACAGGTGCTGCGAGAGGAGGAAGAGATAAGGGGGAAGGGCTTGGCAGCTAGGTTATGGTGGCAGGGTTTGGAGGAAGGAGAGAGGCCCTCTAAGTTCCTCACAAGGGCTCTGCGGGCAAGAAGAGTGCAACAAAGGTGGGAGGAGGTCCTCAATTCGGATAGGGTTCTGGTCCATGGAATTCAAGATATTCTGGGATCTTTGAAGAAGTGCTGGAGTGGATTGTGGAGTGAGGAGGAGAGTGGGGTAGATGCTGATGCGATTGCCCATGCATTAGAAGATTGGCAACCCCCCAGGTAGATAGGATGGATGACTTGGTGTTGCCAGTCCAAGAGGAGGAGATCCACCAGGTTCTTGCCACGACAACCTTGGGTATGGTGCCTGGTGAAGATGGTCTGCCCTGGGATTTTTGGAAGAAGATGGTCAGGATTCCAGGAGTACTGGAGGAGATGACGGCACTGTGTGATCTTATTCTACAGACAGGGAAATGGATGGGGGAGCAGGATCTGGGGCTGGTGACATTGCTCTATAAGAACAAAGGAAGGCAAGAGGACTGGAAGAATTGGAGGCCGATAATGCTCCTGGATATGGACAGGAAGTTGGTTACTAAGGTGGTGGTTGCGAGACTACAAAAGGTGGCGCAGCAAATCTTAGGTATTGAGCAGAGGGGCTTTGTAGGGGGACGGCTCATTAGGGATAGCACAGCCTGGGTACATGGCGTTATTGAAGGGACACAGGCTTGTGGATTGGATAGGCATCTGGTCTTCTTGGATCAGGAGAAGGCTTACGACCAGGTGAGGTGAGGTTGGCTGGCGAAAGTTTTGGATAGGGCTGGGGTTCCGCACCAGTTCCGGTCAGCAATGGTCAGTCTACTGGAAGGGAGTCGGGCGGCACTCATATGTAATAGACATCAAGGGGTGGCTTTTCCCCTGGGCAGGGGGGTACCCCAGGGAGACCCATTGTCCCCCATTCTGTATGCTCTCTCTCTGGAACTACTATTGGATAGAATCAGGTGGAAGATAGTGGGGCTCTCCATTTTTGGCATTGAGTGGAAGGTGGGGACCTTTGCAGATAACATGGTGGTCAGATTGGATCAATTGTGGATATTGAGGAGCTTAAGGAGACAATGAAGTGGTATGAGAAGAATTCTGGTGCATGACTTAATTGGCATAAGTGTGAAACAATGGTGCTTGGCAATGGTCTGGTGGGTGGGGAGATTATCGGAATGGTTGTCCCTGCTGGTGAGGCAGTGCGATACTTGGGGATCTATCTTTTGGTGTATAGGTCAGTACTACCCAGGCTTTGGTGGGAGCAGCAGGTTGGCATCTGGGGAGAGGCCCTGCAGAGCTAGGGGGGCCATCACCTGTCCCTGGAAGGGCGTGTTACAATTTTGAACATTTACTGGCTGCCGAAGTTATGGTATCTGGCATACCATCTGGATTTTCCATCCTGGGTGGTAAGGAGGCTGTTGAAGCTTGCCAAGAGATGGATCTGGGCTGGAAGGAGGAGTCAGATAGGCTGGGAGGTCTTGTCTCTACCAGTGGCAAGCAGCGGACTGGGACTGGTTGACTTTCCAAAGAGGCTACACTGCTTAAGGGCTTAGTGGTTGAAGAGAGCTGTAGAATTGAGAGGGGGTGGTTGGGTGCCCCTATTGCAGAAGGTTTGGGAGAGGCAGTCTGCGCCTCAGGGTTCAACTGGCGATCTCCTGTCTTTGGTTGGGCTTCAGAACACTGCTCAATTGCGATTTAAAGGCTTCTGGTAGGGGATAGCAAAGGGAGTACACTACATTGGGATCTGTTGGCAGGGAAATGAAGGAGAGGAGGATTGGGACCTGGAGATGTGGAGATGGGACTGGGTGCTACTGGGTGGGGTCCTATTGCTTGAGTTTGATATTAGTGATGGAATAGACTACCAGAGGGGACCAGGCCAGGATCTGTGGCCCAGTGGTTGGCAAGGTGTCAGAATTGGCGAGGAGTGGGACTGGCAGAGTATCTGGGCATGGAGTGCTGAGGTGAAAAGATGGATGCCGCCAAAGTATTGGGTGACTTGGTGGCGTATGTTGAGGAGGAATGTCATGCTCAATTACCGCTCAGGTCACCTTGTCGAGGGGGGTTTTTTTGACTGCGAGGAGTGCTATAATGTGGGTCAGGAAGGGGGTTACGTACAGATGCTGGAACATTGGCTAGGGGAGTGCGAGGTACTTGGTGACTTTTGGCAATCTGTAGGGAACCATTTGGGGGTGAGGGGCAGGGGTTCTGGTATGTGGGGGTGGTGGGAGGACTTGAGCAACAGACTGGTGGGGGGGGTGAGAAAGGAATGGCTCACACTTGGCTGGACACTGGCCATTTGGGTAGGGTTGGCCGGACACTGGTTATTTGTTTTCGAGGAGGGGAGGAGACTGGGCTTCGAGATCTGGCTGAGGTGGTGGCAAAATCTTATGGAGGATACCTTGATGGGCTGGTGGCTTGGTTGGGGGATACAGAAGGGTCGGAGGTGCAATCTGGTGGAGAAAATTTGTAGGCAGAGTGGGGGAAGGGTGAGCATTATTGGGGAGAAGGTGGCCTTTACTGGAGTTGGAGTGGGGTGAGGCCCTCTTATGGGGATTAGATAGTAGGTGGAAGACTGTATATTTAACAATAGACTGGTAATAAATGGCAGAGTCCAAGTGACTATAAAAAAAAAAAAAAAAAAAAGGAAGCTAGTTTCAAAAATCCTGGCAGGAAGACTGCAGCAGTAGATTGGAAGACTGGTTGGAGAGGAGCAGAGGGACTTCATGAAGAGACAGCAGATCAGAGACAGTACTGCCTGGGTGCAAAATGTCTTAGAAGGCTGTAGGAGTTGACAGGTTAATGGGAGGATAGTCTTTTTGAATCAGGAGAAGGTATATGATAGGGTATAGTGGTGCTATTTAGAGGCAATACTCTGAAAAGTAGGATTTGATATTAGAGAAGTTGGTAGGCTGATGGGACTGATACATGGCTATTGAGGGGCTGTGCTGATAAATGGCTGGAGCAGTCTGGAGTTTGCTTTAGGAAGAGGGGTTCCACAAGGGGACCCTCTCTCCCTACTCCTTTATATTCTCTTGCTGGAGCCAGTGTTGGCCTGGCTGAGAGGAAATCTGAATGGACTGCAAATGGGAGAGATAGTCTGAAAGTTGGGGGCCTTTGCAGATGACATGGTGGTGGGGCTCAGCAGTGTGGTGGATGTGGACATTCTAAGGGAAGAAATAGAACAGTATGAGGGGTTGGCAGGTGTGAAGCTGAATTGGGGAAAATGTAAAACCTTAGAGATTGATATGGGCTTAGGAGTGGCAGGGCTTGGGCGAGTAGTACCTACAGGGGAGGCAGTTAGGTACTTGGGGATATGGTTCTCAGTATTTGGGACAGTTTTGCCGAGAGAGTAGTGGAGTTTGATGGTACAGAAATAGGAAGGTATGCTGATAAGCTGGGCTGGTCGTAACTTCTCTCTGGTGGGGAGAGTGGTGATCTTGAATGTATACTGGCTGCCAAAGTTATGATATCTGGATTACCACTTGGATTTCCCTAGATGGGTGGTGTGATGGCTCAAAAAGACTATTGAAGAGTGGCTCTGGAGAGGTAGATGGCTACAGATTAGATGGAAGGCATTGGTGTTGCTGATTACTGATGGAGGTTTGAGGCTGGTGGATTTTCGGTGAAGGCTGAAGGCCCTCAGAGGCTGGTGGGACTGCCGACTAGTGGAGCTAGGTGAGGAAAGTTGTGGCAGATTGGCAATAGACAATTGGAAGATCAGGTTCTGCCCCCGGAGTGTAGAGCAGAAGAACTTATGAGGGTTACTTCAGGTTGGATTGGTGGGCAGAATGTGGTACAAAGGGTTCTGGTGGGGCATTATAGAGGCCTGGCTTACAATGGGACTGACAGAGCCTGAGGTGGAGGTAGTAGAGGAGGAGGCTGATCCTGAGTGGTGGTGATGGCGACTTAGACTACTTAGGGTAGGAGGGAAGGAACTAAAGGACTATTCTCTGGTAGAGGCCATGGAATGGGCAAGAACAGGCCCTCTTGAACAGTGGCCAGTAGAATGGCAGACAGCTGGAATTGGGGAGATGTGGGAATGGGGTCAAGTATGGAGTTGGGTGGCTACCTTGAATAAGGTGGTGCCCCCTAGATATTGGGTAGTTTGGTGGCAGTTTCTGAGAAGGAATGTAATGCTGAACTACTGAATGGGATGGATGGTGGTCAATGGGTGCAGAGATTGTGAATAGTGTGCTGAGATTTGGGGAGAAGTGGTTCAGATACCAGAGAATGTCCTAGAGACCTGCCCAGAGGTGGAAGGTTATTGGCAGATGCTGGAGGAGTACTGGGGTGCTGAAAGAAGGAGGCCAGGGGATTCTGTCAGTGTAGTTACTCAGAGGAGACTGGTGGGGAATGTTGGGGACATTTGGGGAGGCGTCAGGCAGATCTTGAGTGTATAGGTCTTGATGGTGGCACACTGGAGGTGAGTTTTCAAAGGAGAATGTTGGATGGGAATTGGGGACTTGGCAGAGCGATGGCACTGGCTTGTGAGGGAAGTAGTATAGGGATGGTAGTACCAGGGGAGGCAGCGGGAGTTGGGGGCTGTAAAGAAGGTACAAGATATTGTCCTTGAGAGTCAGGGTCATCTAGTACTAGGTGAAGGTGGGGTGTAGTGGAAAATTGGTGTGGGTTGATAGGACTTGCTAAGTTTAGCTCATCCTTATAGTGTAGTAATAGGTAGTTGATGGAAATGATTGTGGTTTGTGGTTTAATACTTATAGACTAGTGGAATAAAGGAGTCCAAGTAACTATAAAAAAA
>RBNI01005583.1:0-12378 GCA_003990745.1 Jimgerdemannia flammicorona
CTATAAACAAGTAGGGGTGGTGGGGGGGGCCTCCTAGGGGGATTGGATGAGGGGTGGGCTCAATATATTTATATGAGATAGATGGGTATTAATAAAGGAAGGAGTTCAAGTGACTATAAAAAAAAAAAAAAAAAAAAAAAAAAAATCTATACCAGGCCTTTAAGATTTACCATCTAGAACTTAGGAATATAGTCAGCTGCCATAGATTCTATGAACTTCTCCATGGATATATTAGAACTACTAGGACTCCAGAATCTACTACTATAACTACTAGGATTTTTTAAATTATACTCACCCCCTGCTGTAAGAGAAGTAGCTTTTGAGTAGATTACCTCTGACAGATACCATCATACCCCAACTAAGACCTCACTCTACTATAGACTAGTTGTATACTACACCTCTGCTATAACCAGGTATAAGAATGAGCAAGCAGACCACCTATTCTCTACTACTGAATAAGGAACAAGCCTATCTATCCAGCTAGAAACTAATATCCTCTTTGAAGGTTCTATTCAGTATGAGGACACACTATCTCATCAGAAAAGAGAGTCAGATAAAGACTTTACAGGTTACCAGTCTGATGATAGTCAACTAGAAATAGTAGGTCTAGGAATTTACTAAGGAACTACAGGTCAAGAAGATCAGACCCCAGAACCAACCCAGCCACCTATATAGAGGTTTAGTTTACCCTCTCTCACAGGACTCTTTGATCTGATATCTGGGAATCAAGTAACCCCAAGTTATACAGTACTACAACACCATCAAACAGAACAATCTTCAGAAGAATCTATCTCAACAGGCCCACAACCAATAGTCAACACAATAGTAGATATCAATATTATAGCACTGACTACCCAGCTAGCTGCACTAGCAGGAATAGTAAGACAGATTGCTGAACAGAACAAACTAACCAAGATCTTACAAATCCCAACATTTAGTAGAAAAACAGTAACATCAAAAACTTCATCAATGCAGTTGATATAGGTTATTGAGCAAATCAATAGAATGATAACTGAGTATCTATAAGAATTCTTACCAACAATCAGAACAATACCCTCTAACAGTTGTTTGCCACATCAGTAGTACAAGTGGAAACAGTAGCCACATTCTTCACTGGAACAGTAGCCAAATTCTGATGAACCTCGGAACATGTAATAGAACGAGCGAACAGATGGGACGCGACGAACGATCACGTGACCCAGCGATGACGTCATCATACGATCGAGCGCGGCATATGAATAACGAGTGACGAACGATGCAAACGAACGACGCGGAAAATGATATTTAGCTTACCCCTGACAACCGGCGCCGCAGCAACAGTTGCCACAGCTGCTGATCATTGCCTAGTAATTGAGGTCCCGATCACAAAGATATTCTTTACCAAAAACCACCTGACAAAGGTCGTGATCTCAAACCTCATTATAGTTACCAAATTAGTCACTCATACTTAGTCAGAAATCGCGGACCAACTTGTATAAATACCCCCCAGTTTCCATCCAAAATAAAGCAGTTTTAGTTCAGTCCTTGATACAAGAACCAAGTCCCCCCCCCCACACACACACATTCCCCTGAGTCTTAGTAATGATATCTAAGTGACTCTAGTGTTTCTAACTAAACTCCAGAAGCCTAGCTAACTTCTGCCAGAACTGAGACCAGTATACAAATTCACAAAGACTTAAGTAAACCCATTGAACTTGAATTCCAAGGCGAATTCAGTCTGTGCACAGCAAAGAACAAGACCCTCGAAATAGGGCACAAGAGAAAGACCTTTGAAAGATAAGACACTGCCACTACAACTACTTAAAGTGAGCACTTCCTCAACTGAAGGCTTCTTGGTACACATTGTGTACTAAGTCTCTAAGTAATAGTCCACTTCCCTAATTATCCAAAGGATAAGAGAGGGATAGAAGTGAGAGTTATTACAACTTGGTAGCAGCAGATTACCAGCCAAGAAGGCACCAAAGAACATACTCCTGAAGTTGGAACAAGACCAACCTTAGACAGGAGTAACCCCCAGAAACAACTGTGGATCCTCAAACCAGAGCCAGAGAAGCCCTTGCCATTAGGACCAGGTGGTACCAGGAAACCACAGACCCAAGGACCCACCAGCTTGTAATTGACCAGACTTACAAGGATCTATATCAGGCCTTTAGGACATACCACCCAGGACTTAGGAATATTGTCAGCCGCCGTAGGTTCTATGAACTCCTCCGAGGACACATTGGAACCACTAGGACCCCAGAATCTACTACTGTAGCCACCCAGGATTTTTTAGATTATATCTCACTCTCTGCTGCAAGAGAAGTAGCTACTAAGTGGATTGCCTCTGACAGATATCATCATACCCCAACCAAGACCTCCCTCTACTATAGGCTAGTTGTATACTACGCCTCTGCCATAACTAGGTATGAGAACGAGCAAGCAGGCCACCCATCCCCTACTGCTGAACAAGGAGCAGGTCCGTCTACTCAGCCAGAGACTAATATCCTCTTTGAAGGACCTAGTCAGTATGAGGATGCACTATCTCATCAGGGAAGGGAGTCAGACGAAGACTCTATAGGTTACCAGTCTGATGATAGCCAACAAGGAACAGCAGGTCTAGAAATCTACCAAGGAACCACAGGTCAAGAAGATCAAACCCCAGAACCAACCCAGCCACCTATACAGAGGTTTGGTTTACCCTCTCTCATAGAACTCTTTGACTTAATATCCAGGAATCAAGTAACTCCAAGTTATACAGCACCATAACCCCACCAAGCAGAACAATCTTCAGGAGAATCTACCCCAACAGGCCCACCACCAATAGTCAATACAATGGTAGATACCAACATTATAGCACTGACCACCCAGCTAGCAGCACTAGCAGGAATAGTAGGACAGATTGCTGAACAGAACAAACCAACCAAGACCTTGCAAATCACAACATTTAGTGAAAAGAACAGCAATATTGAAAACTTCATCAATGCAGTTGATACAGACTACTGAGCAAATCAATGGAATGACAACCAAGTACCTATAGGAATGCTCACAAACAACCAGAACAGCACCCTTCAACAGCTATTTGCCACATCAGCAGCACAAGTGGAAACAGTAGCCACATTCTTCACTGGAATAGCAGCCAAATTCTGGCGAATCTTGGAACAACACCCAGTAACCTGGGAAGCCCGCCCTCAAGTCAATGGACAAGTACCTGGTAACAATAGACCAGGTTGGGATGACCATGAAGCAGGCCCAGGACTCAAGGCCTTGCTACTGACCAAATTCTGAAATGTGGCCTACATACAAGAAACATGGAACAAACTGTCCCAGATGAGGTTTCACAAGAATGGTGAAGAAGATCTAGAGACCTTTGCTACCAGAATGGATACCTATCTCAAAACTGTTGGACTTACTTACCAGGAGAACAACTTGGCCATCAATGGTACCAGAGCCAACCATCTCTTTACAGCCCTACCAGACTGGCTCACCCAGAAGATCAAGGAACAAGGTCTTCCCCAAGGATGCCCCTACTACTCATGGTGCTTTGCTCAAGTACAAAGAAGAGCCCGTGAAATCCTTACTGCATAAGCTCCATGAAATCAAGAATACAAGAAGGATAACTAAGATAGAAGAAATCCTACCAGGAGAAATGATCAAAAGAATGACCAAAGATATGATCAAAGATATGATCAAAGGAACCAGCAAAACCCCAGAGGACCCAGACCTCCCACTGAGGATGAAAAGAGACAGCTCCATGAAAAGGGATTGTGCTTCATCTGTAAGAAGGCAGGACATATCTCCGTCAAATGTCCTGAGAAGAGAAACAGATCAGGCGAACCCAGTAACCAGAACATTACTGTCATCAGAGAAGGCCCAGGAAAGAAGAACTCTGAGAATGTCATCAAAGTACAGAAGATATGGTACAAGGCTACCATCCCCACTAAGGCCCACCCAACCGATGCTGGTTATGATCTCTACAGCAGTCAAGACCTCACTATTCCACCAAGTACCAATGCTACAGTGCAAACAGGAATTGCAATACAAGCTCCCAGAGGTACATACATCCACCTTGCTGAGTGAAGTAGCCTAGCCAAAGAGTTCAACATTGGACTAGGAGGAGGAGTAGTTGACCAAGGATTTACTGGTGAAATCCATGTCATCTTGCGAAATTTTGGAGACACATCATTTGAAGTCAAAGCAGGCCAAAGAATTGCCCAAGCAATCATTGAAGAAATCTGTCAAGATCTCACCATTGAAGAAGTCCCCAAACTCTCCCAGACAGACCATGGCAAGAAAGGGTTTGGATCTACCAACAAACCTCCCAGTCAAAAGGTCACTACCATGAAGGAAGATGATGAAAACTGGTACAAGAGAATTGCAGATAGTTATGCACCATGTGGATGATGCCCTCATTTCATTCGAATGTACTGCATAGAACATGTTAGTGAATGCCATACATGCCTCTCCAAAGTTTTCAAAATTCAATCTGAGAAACGCCAAGCTCAACAGACTGAGGAACCCAAACAAGACAACCCTCCTTGTGAAGGATGGGGAGAAACTGACTTCGAGGAGACTAACAGCAATTGGGACAATAATGAGGATGAAGAACTCAACACCATCAAGAAGGAGGACAGTTGCATCAAGTTTACAGGCCAAGTCCACAGACAGAATGTCAATGTCTTGCTTAATAGTGGTACTACTGGAAACTACATCAACACTAAGACCGCCAAGAGAATTGGAGCCCAAAGCAGACCAACTACTGAGAAAAGAAGTGTTACCTTTGGTGATGGAAAGACTGCACCATTGACTAAGATCTGTGAAGATCTCTTGCTCAAGATTGGCAAATACCAAGAGAAGTTGGACTTTAGCATTGTAGATCTTCCAGAACAGGACATCATCCTAGGAAAAGCATGGTTGACCCAGCATAACCCAGATATCAACTGGAGAACCAATGAGGTTAACCTGACCCATGAAGGCAGAAAGATCACCCTGACATCCCAGGAAGGCACTAACCACCAAGGAATCGAAATCATCTCTGCCATTCACATGAAGAGACTCTCTCGAAAAAAAGAAAACACCTACTTCATCTGTACAGTACAAGAAGTACTAAAGCTACAAGCAGCCCAATTCCAACAGAAGCTCAAGAACTGTTTGAAGAATTCCAGGATATATTCCAAGACCCCCAAGGACTTCCACCCAAGCGCCAAATCCAACATGGAATTGATCTTATTCCAGGATCTGAACCTCCATACAAGAGTATCTACCAACTGGCCCAACCCGAGCTCAAGACCCTCAAGGATGAATTGACCAAACTACTGGCCCAAGAATCTATTGAACCCAGCCGCTCTCCATTTAGAGCCCCTATTCTATTTGTCAAGAAGAAAGATGGCTCGCTGCGAATGTGTATTGACTACAGAGCCCTCAACAAGATCACCATCAAGAACCAGTATGCCTTGCCCAGGATTGATGAATTGCTATACCAAATCTTCAAGGCCAAGACCGTTTCTCTACTAGATTTGTGAAATGGCTACCACTAGATTCTCATTGATGAGAAGGACATTGAAAAGACAGCTTTCTGAACACGGTTTGGACACTACCAGTTCTGAGTCATGCCTTTTGGATTGACCAATGCACCAGCAATATTCCAGTATCTGATGAATGACATCTTTGGACCACTCCTCAACATCTGTGTCCTTGTGTATATTGATGATATACTAATCTACAGTGAGACAGTAGAGTTATACTACACCCACCTCAGACAAGTACTGACCCTCCTGCAAGAACACCAACTCTATGCGAAGATAAGCAAATGCAAGTTCTACCAAAACCAGATTGAATACCTAGGGCACATCATCTCTGCTGAAGGTATCAATGTGGACCCCCGAAAGGTATCAGCCCTCAAGGATATCCCTATCCCTACTACTCTCAAGCTACTCCAGTGCTTTCTGGGTATTGCCGGTTATTACTGAAGGTTTATCCAAGGATACTCTGCTATTGCAGCCCCACTGACCAGCCTGGCCTGCAAAGGAGTGAATATCAAAACTGAATGGACCCCCGAATGCACCCTGGCTATGGACCACCTCAAGAGACTCCTTACTGAGGCCCCAGTGCTGATTGCACCTGACCCTACCAGACCATTCACTCTAACCACAGATGCCTCCGATATTGCTATTGGAGCAGTACTCAGCCAAGAAGACTGCCCAGTGGCCTACCTTTCCCAGAAGCTCAAGCCAGCTGAGACCCAGTATACCACCCATGAGAAGGAACTCCTGACTATTGTCACTGTACTCCAGGAATGGCACTATTTCCTCCTAGGACAGCCATTTGTGGCCTACACTGACCACCATGCACTGCAGTATATTCACACACAGCCTATGCTGACCCACAGACAAGTCTACTGGATGGAAATCATTACCAACTTTGATATGGAAATCAAGTATATCCCAGGCAAAACCAACTGTGTGGCTGATGGCTTCTCTAGGTACATGGAAGATGAACTTGTCTTCATGGTCGAAGTAATTGGTGACCTCACCCAGATGATCAAGGATAGCTACCAGCAAGACAGCCCCCTGACGAATTTCCTTCAATTCTACCAAGACCCAGAGGCTGAGGTCCCAGAACCCATAAGGCAAATGGCCAAGAGATTCACCTACCATGATGGACTTATCTACAGGGACCATGACAGAGTGGTTGTACCCAACAATGATACTCTGCGACTCAAGATCATGCAGGAACTCCATGATACTCCTGCAGCAGAATACTTTGGTTTTGAAAAAACCTACAACCTCCTCTCAAGAGAGTTCTATTGGCTAAAGATGACCAAGGATATCAAAGACTTTGTAGCCTCATGCGAGATATGCCAAAGGTTCAAAAGTGGTAACAAGCAACCAGCAGGACTCCTGCAACCCTTATCTATTCTGAGTCACAACTGGGACCAGATTGCAATGGACTTCATTGTCCAACTCCCGAAGACCAAGGCAGGATAGGATGCCATAGTGGTATTCGTGGACTGCCTAAGTAAACAAGCCCATTTTGCACCCACCAAAATCACTGCTATAGTACCAGAGATTGCTGAGATCTTTCTCAACCAAGTATTCAGGCTATATGGCATGCCTAGTACTATCATATCTGACTGAGATGCCAAGTTCACAAGAAACTTCTGGAAGGCATTCTTCTCCCTCCATGGAACCAAGCTGAAGTTCTCTACTGCCTACCATCCTCAGACTGATGGTCAAATCGAGTGAACCAACAGGACTCTCAAACAGATGCTTAGCATCTTCTGCTGTTATAAGCAAAATGATTGGGACAAGTACCTAGCCCATGCCGAGTTTGCCTACAATAACAGTCAGCAAACCTCCACAAAGAAGACTCCATTTTTCCTGAACTACAGTCAACACCCAAGGACCCCAAGTACCACTGCAAAATCAGTAGTCCCAGCAGCCCAAGATCTGGCCAAGACCATTTCTGACCTTACCTGAATGACAAGAGATGCTCCCATAGAAGCACAAGACTATCAGACCAAGTATGTGAACTTGAAGCGAAGAGAAGCCTCCTACAATATTGGCGACATAGTCATGCTTAGAACAGACCATCTCCACCCAGACACCCTGGCACAATAATCAGCCAAGAAACTCTGTGCTAGAAGAATTTTAGACCATACAAGATTGTAGAAAAAATCAGCGAAGTCAACTACAAGTTGCAACTTCCCCACAATATCTGAGTACACCCAGTATTTCATATCAGCCAATTAGTGGACTACCATGAAAACCCATTCTCCAAGTATACAGTTCCACCACCACCCCCAATTAGGATCAATAATTATGAGGAATTCGAAATTGAGGAAGTACTTGACCACAAGGTCCGCAAATATCCCAAAACAGTCAAGCGTCTTTTTCTGATCAAGTGGAAGGGTTACCCCACCTATAACGCCACCTGGGAAAAAGAAGAAGCCCTGAAGAATGCACGTAAAGCCCTCCAGGACTACATTGAAACACTCACTCCCCAGCAAAGGAAGGAACTACAGCTCTAAGTATAGGAGCATACAGTGAGCAAGAAGGATACCACATATTTTTATCTGGAAACATATAATACCAAACATTGCAGAGAAAGGAACACTATGGATAACCAACAAGAAGATATCCAGGCAAAAGAACAATCTAGTATAGTATAACAAAATGCATTTGAACAACTCCATTTCACGCCATCTGTATCATCTCTGCTGGATGATGATGGATGCTTCATGTGAAACTTAGGAAAGCCAACAATGTCGAAACCAGTCTAAGTCCATCTACGTGATAGATATTGTTACTAGAAATTGCCTCGGATTACAAGAAAAGTCTATTTTCAAGAGGTTCGAACCCCCAGCCGCGACAATGAGAGCCCTCACCCTAGACAAGGATGGCCAGTCCTCGCAAATGCATCAACCAGACAAAAAAAAAGTGAACCAAGACCTATTAACCCTGTGTAACCACAACTACGAGTGACGAGATCTTTGAAATCGGAATTTTCTCATGTGATCAGTACATGTTCCGCTTACAGCATAGGTCATGCATTTTGCCAGAAAGCATGACCAAAGGAAGGTCACATCAGATGGGTAAATAAGTATAAATACCCAAGGCAAGAATACCCTGCAACTCTCATCCCCCCTTTTCCTCACAAAGAAAAGACAAGACAAGAATGCCTGCCACCCACTGCCAAACTGCCCGCCATAGCCAGCCCCTCCCAAGCCAGATTGACTGCCTCTTTGAACACATCCAGGTTGCCATCCAAGGAAGGAACCGCCGCTCAGAGGCCCTTAACCTCTCCAGCCAAGACCTAGGACAGTATGTCCTTGACTGCCGCGAACTTATCAAAAGGGCCTACCTTGCTACCAGCCACTTAGAAATCTGGCATAAATACGAAATTGGGCACCAGCTCCTCCAACATACGAACGGCCTACCCATGGACCAGGTCTCTGACTGGACTCACCTAGACAGGCACGAGCAAAGACTTGCCAAGAAGGTCCACCAAATCATGTGCCATGCACTCTTCGCGATCCCCAATCTCAACTACATACAACTGAAGGACTTCCAGAACCTCTCTTTCCCTGAGGTCGATGAACTAGAGATCAAGGTAGCCCAAGAAGCCAACTCCTGGATTACCCTCAAGTCTACTGACTGCGAACCCTACTGGAGCCCCCTTCTGAATAACAACCCTAACCAATGGCTCCAAGGTCTCTCTGACCTCTTTGAAGGACTGTCCATCCAAATGGATATTCCCAGGCATAAAGATCAAGAGCCCTACTTGGATGGCCCCAACTGCATCAGATGGAGAATTTCTATACCAGCACCTATTCCAATGCAAGAACCATTTGCAGATCTCATTGACTTCTCCATCCTGGACAGCGAGCCATCTGCAACCACCACCCCCCCTGTTCCTGAAGAAGATGGTAATAACCCTGAGGAGGATTCCCCATCTTTCTCTCCCCTGGTACTCAATTTCTCAATCAACGAGGACGTTGATTTCTAAGGAGGGAAGGATGTAATAGAATGAGCAAACAGATGGGACATGACGAATGATCATGTGACCCAGCGATGACGTCATCATATGATCGAGCGTGGCATATGAATAACGAGTGATGAACGATGCAAACAAATGATGCGGAAAATGATATTTAGCTTACCCCTGACAACCAGTGCCACAGCAACAGTTACCATAGCTGCTGATCATTGCCTAGTAATTGAGGTCCTGATTACAAAGATATTCTTTACCAAAAACTACCTGACAAAGGTCGCGATCTCAAACCTCATTATAGTTACCAAATTAGTCACTCATACTTAGTCAGAAATCGTGGACCAACTTGTATAAATACCCCCCAGTTTCCATCTGAAATAAAGCAGTTTTAGTTCAGTCCTTGATACAAGAACCAAGTCCCCCCCCCCACACACACACATTCCCCTGAGTCTTAGTAATGACATCTAAGTGACTCTAGTGTTTCTGACTAAACTCCAGAAGCCTAGCTAACTTCTGCCAGAACTGAGACCAGTATACAAATTCACAAAGACTTAAGTAAATCCATTGAACCTGAATTCCAAGGTGAATTCAGTCTGTACATAGCAAAGAACAAGACCCTCGAAATAGGGCACAAGAGAAAGACCTTTGAAAGATAAGATACTGCCGCTACAACTACTTACAGCGAGCGCTTCCTCAACTGAAGACTTCTTAGTACACATTGTGTACTAAGTCCCTAAGTAATAGTCCACTTTCCTAATTATCCAAAGGATAAGAGAGGGATAGAAGTGAGAGTTATTACAAGAACTGAGAGCTGATATAATAATATATCAAGATCTATAGGTAGAGTAGGATCTTTTTCATTTGATAGTATCTAACTAAAACTGAGAGCTGATATAACAATATAATTAAGATCTGCAAGCTTGAAGAGTGAGAGTGGGATCTTTTTAGACCTTAGTCTATATGTCAGTCCTTTTGAGGAGATCTTATATATAAGTTTTTTTACTTATCTACTATAAATCTGTTCTGCTTCTTATTGGTTAATTGGAGGGTTTTTCTTTTATCTCTGGCTTTTATTTAGAGTCAGAGGGGTTATATTATTCAGTCTTAGAATTACTAGAATTAATATATAGATATGCTCTCATGATCTTAAATCAATGATCTAGCTCTAATAAATAGATAAGTTCAATCTATATAATAGAAGTTAGTACATATATCCAACATATATAACTAGGATAGTAAAACTATAGGTTCTCTCTATAATTTAAGAATAATAGGAAGATAGTACTTAGGTAGAGGTAAGGGAGGGTTTTGGCCTATAGTCTAGATTCCCTTTTAATAAAAATCTATAGAGACTTAATCTCATTAAAAAAAATAAATAAAAATAAAATAAAAATAAAAATAACATCATTTCTCTGATTTTCAACTTCAAGATAGATAAAACAGAAATCAATATATATTAATTTTAAGAGAGGAGAAATATAATAAAAATTATATCATAAATAATGATTATATAACTAAGTAATAATATTATAAATAAATAATATATAAGATAAATAAGATAAGTAAAATAAGTAAAATATAAAAAATAATATACTGAATTTCCTAAATACTAGAGCTATAGCTTATACTGCAGTAAATAGATTACTCAACTATATATTATATATCTAACCAATAGTTATTTATTTTATAAATAAACAATTAAAGTAGTTATATACTAATTTAGTCACACATACTTAGTCAGAAAACTGCAAATTATTACTTAGTTAATATGTATAAATATTTCAGCAATTGTATTTGAAATAAACTAGCTCTTAGTTCAGTACAAAACACAAGTCTTCTCTCTATACACATTTTTTTAAGTTCTTAATAATGATATCTAAGTTACTTAAGTATTTTTGACTAAACTTTAGAAATCTAGCTAACTTCAACCAAAATTGAGAACTGGTATATAAATCTAAAAAGAAACCCCCTTTAAATCTGAATTACAAGAGATTTAGTCTGTGTACAGTAAGAACAAGTCCCTTATAACTATGGTTACTAAATCAATCTTAACAAATACTACTAAGTGAAAGAACAATTGAAAAGCTTCTTAATATATAAGTGTTTCAAGTCTCTAAGTAATACCTTATTATCCAAGTTATCCAAGAATATAAGAGAGGTTGAAATAAGTGTTATTACACTAGAGTAAAGCTAACAGGTTAGCAGGCATTGATCAGGAGGAGGGATCTTTACAACACACCCAGTTAAAGGTGTGACCTTTTCACATTCTTTGATTAGCTCGCTATTGTCTTCAATTACGAGGAGGATTCAGCCTGCTAAAATATCGCCAAGTATTCTCTACCTACTTCAACCATTGTCAAGCCTCTTGTGTAGCAGAGCAGATATCTTCTCCATGGGATCTGCGCCACACTTGCACAAGTGTTCGTCATCTGGCTAAATACAATCACGACAGAGTAGCAGTCGACACATTCTCGTGGTGAATTCGGCAAAGGAACATGACAAGCACCATGACCACCACTGTTTCCCCTTTCTCCGCTACCTTACCGGTCACAAGGTTTGGTAGGCAACCTTCCGAGTTCCTTTTCCACAACTTATACCCCCTCTACCTTGGGTTGGTTTGCTGTACCTGTTGCAGGGCAGTGGGAGGGAGGCAATGGTGATGTGTTGCCCCTTTATCGGTGTTCGATCGGTGTCTTCTCCACTTTTTCGCGGTTTCTGGTGCCTCTGGCTGCATCTGGGGTGTATCTGTTTTGGTGCGGCGCTTTCTTCCTTTTGCCGTCGTCAACAAGGTGTCATCTCTGGTGTGTCACGGGCTACGTAGGGTGTCGGCCGACCTTGGGCGTCAAGTGCCAGTGTAGGTTACCTGCAGGTTATTCGGTGCCTGTGGTGGGGCCCTCTGAGCTTTGG
>RBNI01005584.1:0-12377 GCA_003990745.1 Jimgerdemannia flammicorona
AAAAAAAAAAAAAAAAAAAAAAAAAAAGAAGATCATGCAAGAAGACCATATAATAGAATATAGGAGCTGTCAAGCAAACTAAGTTCTGTTAGATACATATGTAATCCTGTACTCTGTCTCTTATATTCCAGAGCAATTCTGTACTCTATTTCTTATATTGCAGATATATCTTTCTATCTATCAAGTAGTCAATCTAATCTGAAACCTAACTCAGAAAACAACTAATTTAGAATTATATATTATCTATTATTATTCTAATTTAAGAAAAAATATATCCTAACTTAAATATATATATATATTCCATCTATAACCTAACTATAATAAAACTATATACCAATAGAATTAATACATTATAGAGAGTCAAAGGTGACTTTTGGTTCTAAGTTCTAAGTTTCTGAGGAAGCACTGAGTTCCAATTGCCTATTGTGGTAGAGTTCAGATATTGCTTTCAGATTTTTGTGCTGATGAGAGAACTATACTTGTATTCCAAGTTGATCAGACTTAGAATTATTAACAAGTCAGCTCCTTTC
The DNA here is from genome assembly GCA_003990745.1 of Jimgerdemannia flammicorona. NCBI lineage: Eukaryota > Fungi > Mucoromycota > Endogonomycetes > Endogonales > Endogonaceae > Jimgerdemannia > Jimgerdemannia flammicorona. Next base: position 531 of record RBNI01005584.1, read on the forward strand.
TCCACTATCTTACTAATTATAATAGTTTGGTAGATAACCTTCCAAGTCTACTTCCCACAACTAATATCTTCTCTACTTTGAGTTGATTTGCTGTACCTATTGCAGAGCAATAAGAGGGAGACAATAGAGATGAGTTGCTTCTTTATTGATATCAAATCAGTATTTTCTTTACTTTTTCATAGTTTCTGATATCTTTAGCTATATCTGGGATATACTTATTTTAGTATAGTGTCTTCTTTCTTTTGCTATTACCAACAAGATATCATTTCAGTATATTATAGGTTACATAGAGAGTCAGCTGATCTTGGATATCAAGTACTTAGTATAGGTTACCTATAGATCCTCAGTACCTGTGGTTGAGCTCTCTGGCTTTGGTAAGCTTCTTAGTGAGTACAGTTCTGGTATAGATGACTGTTTTCTAAGTATTATCAGGATGGAAGGAGAGATTGCTATTACAGATAGGAGAAAGAGTAATAATAGTGGATCAGTAGAGTACTAGGCTGGAGGCAGTCATCAGAGCTGAGACAGATACTGCTTTGGTGGAGCCTTTTGATTAGTGCAGAGTGGTTAAGTAGTAGGTATCACTCTTGGCTACTTTTGATAATTTGTGGAGTTGGGTTCTAATCATTGAGGGTAGTTGGGGGGTCTGAGGCTATCTATGTCAGATGTCTTGGCTATACTTAACTAGAACTAAGAGCTGATATAGCAATACAATTGAGACCCACAGGCTTGAGTATTGGAGTTTTTCTCTTATCTTACATATAAGTTCTCTACTCATCTTGCTTGAGAGAACTAGGTCCTATCCATTGTTCTGTATCTTGAGAAGGGTTTTTTTCTTTATCTGTCATTTCTACTTAGGGTGATAGGGGCTATTCTATTTAGCTTAGACATAATCTTATATATATGTATGTTGGGGTTTCAGATATGTGCTTTCAGTCATTGGCATATAGCTGAGTTCTCTCTAATTATAACAATTCTAATTTCTTTAAGAGGAAGCAGCTAAATCTAGAAGTTCTAGTTAGCCTAAAGTAGCTTAAAGAGATACTTAAAGGTTCAAGTATTCTTGAAGGATTTCTGAGAGAAAATATTCTGAGCTTTATTCAGGCAGAGAATAAGGATATTTATATATAATATAAAAGAAAGATATAGAAGGGGTATGTCTATAGCACCACCCGATTTTTTCTGCCACCTGATTTTTTTGCCATCTGATTTTTTTTTATCTGGTTTTTATCACCACTGAATTTCCACGCACACACGTTTTGTAAACAAATGACTACCACAACCCTGCTGCTGTAATGGCCTCAGATAAGACAGACCAACGCAACTCACCCATCCCCTATGGTACCATCCTGGCAAAGGTATGCTCTCACTGTCCTCAACCCAAGTTATGGAACAGGGAATGCATCTTTGCTTCATCACCCATGGGGTTGGTCTATTTGGGCCACGAATTCTTGTGTAGATACTCACAAACTCTCATACATCATCTTTGCATACTAAGCAGATCTCGGTGAAGATGACAAATTGATGAAGATGGTGAATTGAAGATGACGAATCAGTGAAGACAGCGAATCGAAGATGGTGAATCAGTGAAGATAGAGAATCTCAGCAAAGGGGATCTCAGTGAAGAGGTAGGTATTTTTTTTTTTGTCTTTGCAGTAGGGGAGATAGAGAGTGAAGAGGACAATTGTAATCTGCGGGTAATGGGGAGAAGTGCAAAATGGTAGGCGATTGAGCAAAGTGCAACATGGCGGACAATTGAGCAAAGTGTGATGTGACGGGCGATTGAGCAAAGTATAACATGGTGGGATACTCACAACCTCTCACACATCATCTTTGTATATTGTTAGAGATTGTGAAGGTGACGAAGATGGCGAATTGGCAAAGACAGTGAATTGGCAAAGATGGTGAATTGGCAAAGACAGTGAATTGCAAAGATGGCAAATTGGCAAAGACGGTGACGGCAAATTGGCAAAGAATGGCGATGGCGAATTGGCAAAGACGGCAACAGCCAATACACCACCCCGACCGAAATAATGGCGCATAATGAGGAGAAAGCCCAGTCCATGCTCTATCGCTTCCGCTTGGCCCAGGCTGCTGAGCTGGGCGTTGTCAAGCAGAGGGAGCGCCGCCCTCACCTCACCTCCAATGTTAACAACCTGGGGGAGGCGGAGAAATGGCGAAAGCAAGTTATTAGTGAGGTGTCGCGGAAGGTGTCCAAAATCCAGGATGCTGGCCTGTCCGATTATCAGGTCCATGACCTGAATGACGAGATCAACAAGCTGATACGTGAGAAGATATACTAGGAAAACTGGATAAAGGAATTGGGCAGGCCAGATTACTGGAAAATTGGTCTCAGGATGCTGGACAAGGAGGGGCGCAAAGTGCCAGGCAACCGAGGATACAAATACTTTGGCCGAGCAAAAGACCTGCCTAGCGTATGCAAGCTGTTCAAGCAAGATGCGCCCCCAAACGCACGCACTTTGACATGTACCGTAATGTGGACATGGACTACTATGGCTATCGCGATGAGGAGGATGGTGCGCTGCTTGAGTACGAGCGTGAGCGGGAGTGGGAGTGGGCACAGCGGGCCCTGGCAGCAGGGGAGAGCGAGTTCGTCATAGTAGAGGAGGAAGTGGAAGAGGCGGAAGCAATGGAGGTGGACACAGAAGAGGAGAACCCCAAAAAGGCCGGGAAAAAAGGCAAAAGCAAGAAGGCGGAGGAGCCGGCGGAAGAGGAGGCCGGGGTCATGACAGACAAGTATGTGGCACATGTGGCCATGCCAAGCCAGAAGGAGGTGGAGGAGTATTTGGTCAGGAGGAGGAGGCAGCAGCTGCTCGACAAGTACGTCTCCCAAGATTTGGAAGAGAGTGCGAAAGAGATGAGGGAACTGACAGGCATGTCGTGATCGAGATGGCGTCATGCGTTACGCGGAGATTGAAGTGGTGGGAGTGTGGCGAGATTACAGCACGTACTTTTGAAAGGCCTTACTTCGCTTAATTTTTTTGTCTTATTCTGATTTATGACCACGGACAGTTGAAAAATATTGAATTGTGATTTAGAATGCATCTCTTGTGACAGTTTGCAACTTGTGATATTTAGCTCTTTATGATTATTGCTTCTTCATTCATCCGAAAAAAAAAAAAAAAAGATGGCAACAGCGAATTGGCAAAGACGGTGATGGCAAATTGGCAAAGACATCAATGGTGAATTGGCAAAGACAGGTGAGTTATTGACGTATTTTTTATTTATTTTAAATTCCAATGCTTAAACTAACTTGCTATCAACATATGTTATATAATCATTTAGAGTGTTATCTGTTACAAATACTAGTATAAGAATCAAGATAATATAGGAAGAGGTAATGTTATTAGATATTGTTAAGTTGTGTGATCAGAAGCTGTAGGGGTTCGTTGTCACCATTCTGTCGGAATCTTTCTTCCAGTTGGAACCAATGCTCACGAAGTCTTTCCTGAATAGCATAGAACTGGAGACGTTGCTGCTCTGCTTCAGCTTCTCTTAGATCTTCTGGCCTTTCTTCAATAATTTGAATGCGGTTGAGATAAACGTCAAATCCAGATTCTGCAAACATATGTCGAAAGGTGGCCCAATGTTCATCGGTAAGGAAATCTTGATTGATATCACAGTGGAAGAGGTGCCGGCATAGGAGTATATACTTGCGAAAAAACTGACAATGACATTCAGGATATTCATGTTCAGGTTGTGGCTTCCCGTTCTCCAGACGTTTCTCAAATTCATGAATTTCTTCAAGAATAAGATTTTGAATAGGATTCGGAAAACCAACTAAGTAAGAGTAAGTTTCGGCTTTGGCAATTGATTTGGTCCAAAAATCCAGCTGAATTCGTTGATTACGTGCAAAATAGTTCTGATCTGCTTCATGAACAATCTTAGTTATACCAATAAGACCAAAGTTTGTACGACTTTTTTTCTTCAATACAGCATGATAGGATTCTACTGGGCTGGTAGCAGTTGTTTGGAGGAGAATTGGAGAATGTTGTCGACTCCACATTGCCCATTTTGAGGTGTTTGAAAGCCAATAACGACGAACATAATCTTCATTCATAGGAAGCTTGTCAATAGCTTGTTGAATCACCATTTCGCAACCAGGACGGGTGAGCTTATACATAGCTTGAAGCATTAATGTATAGCTTTTTTGAAAGCTACTGAGTCTTCTTTGTAAAGTCTGTCGAATATACCAGGTACAATAAAGAATATCAACAACTTGTTCACCTACTGTAAGTCCACGAAATGTATTTTTGATAGTATTCTCTTCAATTGCTGATTGATCGATTAAGAAATAGCGAGGTTGCCAGGTTTTAGCCCAATGTTTAATTGCTTGAAGTCCTAAGGTAACAATATGTTGTTCTTCGCCACTGATAAAGAAATAACCACCAGGAAGCCAAGAGCCAAAAGAGTTTTGTCCCATGATTGTATAGAGTTTCCAGTCATATTTGTTTGTCTTATGGGTAGAGTCCATAATAGTAAGATAGCTACCATGTTTTTGCCAGATATTCAAACTATCAGCAGTAGCAAATGCAAAGCCTTGATATTTGTCCTTGCTAAATAATTCTGTTTAATAACCTTGAGATTGAAGCCATCTAATTGTATCATCAATATCAATCTCCAAGTTTTCAGCACCAATAAAAGGTATATTTAATCCTCCATAGATAGCACATTGATTGTTGAGAATTATTTTAGACTGAAGATGTTGAATGCCAACTTGCTTATCCTTGAAGATATCAATCACAGCTTCCTTGACTGCTGGTGCATGATATCCCTTCTTGACTTCTGTCTTCACGAAATCAATAACTGTACTCGGTGGCTTTCTGATATCACTTGCTTCAAGGTTGTGAGTATGATCAGGAGCATTATCACCATGTGTCTTGCGGATGGTAACAATATTATCCTTGAGTGTAATAGTAATCATAGCCTCACAGAGATTTGGTAGCCGTATATTAGTATTTCGTCACTTCTCAACTTGCAGACTAGGATCTTTTGTAGATGAGTTGTGGTGCTTTTTGAAATGGCAATCGTAGGTCTTGGTCCATCCACTGCTTTTCTTCAACAATTTCGTCTGTCCGACTTGCACCCAGACATTGTCAACTTGTGGCCAGTTTGTTTTAAAATCTTCTTCAGATACAGTGAATGGCATGTCCACATTGAAATATCTAAGGCGATTGCCACCATAGTTGATGGTTTGCTCCATTGTCATTATCGGTTTTGTTGGTTGATAAGTAGACATGTTTGTTATGAATGTATTTCAAAATTCGACACAGTGCGTTTGTTTGTTTCAATTATTAGTTAGCCTGAATTCAGTCAGGTGTACGCCAGTCTCAGTACAAATGAAAATTCAGTTGATGATAAAAACCAGATCCTGAAAAATCGGATGACTAAAAAATCAGGTGGCGGAAAAAATCGGGTAGTGCTATAGACATACCCTATAGAAGGAACTTGAAAAGAAAGAGAAATACCAAGAAATAGATTTTTGGCAAAACTGACTAATATTATTCTACAATATTTTGAAAGGTTCTATGACTAGCTAAGATAAGATATTTAGTGCCAAGAAAAGACAAAAATGTTTTAGTAGTGTCTGGGCACCAAGAGAAGGTTTCTAAGCAAGTAGAAGGTGGTAAAACATAGTAGAATATTTAAGAAATAATAAGAAAAGACTAACTAAAAGATGCAAAAATATACTAAGACTAAATATGACTGTAAAATTGTTACATCTCTCTCTCCTTAAGAACTAATATCCTATTGAGTTCTTAGATAACATAAGACTAGATATACTTAACTAAAATTTCTCAAACTTGTATCAGTGTATTGGCAGAGATTGATCATCCTCATATAGGATAGAAGATCTATTACCAGACTAACTAACTGAGAGGGATTCAAATCTAGCTAGTAGCTTTATTTTAGTGGACTTCTTATTTATTAAATATTCTATTAGTTCTGGAGTCCCAAAGTAAACTTCTGATGTATAAGGTACTAGTTATTGCTATAGGTTGTCAATAATTTAAGAAAGTCACTACAGGGATTGGGTAATATATTTTATCTTGAAGTCTTAAACTAGATCTTAAGAGTTCTTGAGATTGACCAGTGGTTCCCAGATAGTATTATATTTAGGGTAACCCATCCACTTGACTAGATATTCAGGATGGTGATAGTAGATTCATTTGTCAAGAATTTTCTCAGCTTTATACTCGATATAGTCTTTAATAATCACAGAGGTAGAAGGCTTAGGAATTTGACCAGAGTATAGCAGTAACTGGTTCCAGGTCTTGAGATGTGATATATAAAAGACTAGATATACTCTTATAGTTTCAGATAGCTTGAGATGATAGGAGGATGCAGAGACTTGTTCAGTGATCTCAAAAGGTCCAATATACTTGGGTTGGAACTTATTTGAAGAGCAGTTAATTTGAGATTATATCTTGAGGTTCTCAGTAGACAGTAGGACTTGATTTCCAATAGTATAAGTAATATCATGGTATTTCTTATCAGCATACTTGACTTGATGCTGTTGAGCCTTCTGAAGATTCACAGTGACAGTTTTGAGTAGTTCATCCATTTTGTCTGTAAGGTTCTTGATAGTTGGGACTTATATTTGACTGCTTTTCTTAAAAGGAAATAGACTTGCAGAGGTCTCAGAATCTTAGCCATAGAGTAACTGGAAAGGGAAAAGATCAATAGATAATTGGACAGCATTGTTGTATATAAGCTCTGCATAAGTTAGGTAGTAGTTCCAATCATCTTGCTCATAAGAAACATAGTTTCTAAGCATTTGTTCTAGGGTTCTGTATATGTGCTCAGTTTGTCTATCAGTTTGTAGATAAAAGGCAGTAGATATAGCCAATTGAGTTCTCAGAGTCTTGAAGAGAGTTTGCCAGAAGTAATTGGTAAACTTGGGGTCATGATTACTAATAATTACTCATAGTAAACTATAGTGATGGAAGATGAACTTGAAGAAGATTCTTGTAATCTCAGATATAGTGACATTAGTAGTGGTTGGTTCAGCAACTATAGTCTTGGTCAGGTGGTCAATAAATATGATGATAGCATCAGTACTAGATTGGGTTCATGGTAGTTGAGTTATAAAGTCCATGATAACTTGCTTGAATTTCTTAGTAGGAATTGGCAGTAGTTGTAGCAAACTGGCTGGTACTTGGTTAGTAGACTTATTGTGCTGACATAGATCATAGCTGGCAATATAGTTCTTGATTTTCTTGACCATACTTGGCCAATAATAGCAGCATTAGATGTTCTTAACAGTCTTCTCAATTTCCAGATAACCAGCAAGAAGGGAGTTATAGTGTTTTTATAAAACCTTATAGTATAGATTTATGTTTTTAGATAGGTAGACTTGATATTGATGATAGATCAGATTGTTCTCAATAATATATATATCCTTGAGCTTGTTTGAGAAAACTTTAGTAGCAACTGTGTCTTCTTTATAAGCTTGTCTGATTTGGTTTAGGAATTCTGATGTCAGTGACCTATATAATCATAGTGAGGTCTGGGCATCTTGATAAGACATCTGGTACTACAAGTGTCTTACCAGACTTGTAGATGATCATTGGGTTGAAGGTTTGAAGCTTGAGACTCCACTTAACTTATAGATATAATAGAGTAGGTTGGATATTGATATACTTGAGGGATTGATAGTTGGTAATGATATCAAACTCAATATCTTCTAGATAGTATGCCAGTGATCTAGTATATATATTATTTCTAGTAGTTCCTTCTTGTGAGTGACTAGTTTTTGTTCAGCTAAGGCTAATTTGTGAGACTCAAAAGCAATAGAATAATGTTCTTTACCATCATCTTATGATAGAACTGCTCTAATGGCAAAATTTGATGTATTAGTAGTAACTATAAATTTTAGGCCTTGATCTGCATTATATAGAACTGGAGCATAGATCAGGCAGTTCTTGAGTTCTTGAAAGGCTTATTAATAGAAGAGGTCTCAGATGTAGGATATATAGTGGTCTGAGTGTGGGGCCTTTCTCATGAGATTAGTCAGTAGCTCAGCAATGCCAGAGAAGTTTCTGACAAAACAGTGGTAGTAGCCAGCTAGACCAAGGAAGGATCAGAGTTCTGTGAGGTTTGATGGAATGGGCCATTCTTCAATTACTTCTATCTTGTATAGATCTACTTGAATTCCTCATACAGAGACAATGTGGCTAAGGTATTCAACTTGTTTCTTGAAGAATTCACACTTCTTGAGCTTGGTATAAAGTTTGTATTTTTGCAGAGTCTCCAGAACTATTTGAATGTGTTTGAGGTATTCTTCTTTAGTTGTACTAAAGATCAGAATGTTATCAAGATATACTAACAGAAAAATAAATAGTTAGTCCTTGAATATCTTATTCATTAGGGTCTGGAATATGGTAAGTATATTGGTGAGACCAAATGCTAAGACCAGAAATTCATAGAGTCTAAAGGGAGTTATGAATGCAGTCTTGGGAATATCTTCTGGCTTGATTCAAATCTGGTGGTATTCCGATATGAGGTCTAACTTGGTGAAGTACTTGGTATTCTTGAGAGCATCAAAGATTTGATCAATCAAGGGTAGCAGATAGCAGTTCTTGACAGTGAGTTTGTTGAGTATACAATAGTCTATACACATTTACAGGGTACTATTCTTCTTCTTAATAAATAAGACTGGTGAGCCATAAGGAGATTTACTTGGCTGGATAGCTCCTTGTATAAGTAGTTCTTCTAGTTCCTTTTTGACTGCTTCAATTTCAAGTAGTGAAATATAGTACATATGTTTCTTGGGTGATATAGCTCCTGGGGTCAATTCAATTTCATGATCAACTTCTCATATAGGTGGTAGACCAGATAACTTATCTGGAAAGACATTCTTGAATTCTTCTAGCAGTAACTTGATACTTTTATTAACTGATAGTTATTTGTCTTATTTATTGAGATGGATCATTACAATAAAGACATACATTACCTTCTTAAGTACTCTCTTATACTATATAGCTGACAGTGTTGCAATCTGGGTCTTGCTTATAGTCTTGTCTGTCTTGATAGTAATATTGGCTCTATCTTGAAGTAGAGTGACTTCATTCTTACACTAATCAATGTCTGGGTTGTGTTTCATAAGTTAGAGTTTTCCTAAATCAGATTATGATCTCCTAATAGTACAATCTTAAAGTCTACTCATTCCCAATATTTCTGGATCTTGATGGGTAGTTTGGCAGCAATTGACTCAATGGGGTGCAGAGTACTATCTGCAGTGACTATACTATTGTTCTTAGATATAGACTTGGTAAGGATCTTGAGGCTTTCAATAAGATTCTGATTGATAAAGTTCCCTGCAGCTCTACTGTCTATGAGTACTTAAACTTCTTTTTCTTTAACTAGGCCTTTGAAAATGAGTATAGCTTGAGCTTGATTTTTACTAAGACTTGCTGCTTGATCAGTACTACCAAAGCCTTTTTGATTATATTTGGTTTTAGAGAGTTTTTGAACTTCTGTAATCTTGAGTTAACTGGCTTTTTCTAGGATCATTTGCATGACTTGGTCTCCTTTCTTGACTGTGTAGTCTTGATCCTTCTGGTTGATAAGTAGAACTTGAACTTGTCCTCAAAAGTCTGGGTCAATGATACTAGTACCTATATCTAAATAATGTTTGATACTGAGTCCTGATTATGGTGCAATTCTGGTATAATATCCTTCAAGACATTGAACTGCAATTCTAGTAGGCACTAGAGTTTGGCCCTTGGCTGAAATAGTGACTTGTTTGACTGAGTATAGATCAAGACCAATAACTCCTTCTGTTTGATATTGTGGAACCTGGGCCTTCAGATAAAGCTTCTTGACCTTAAGCTCAGGTTGACTGGTAGTAAGGTTGACAGATGTATCTTTAGATAATACAGTAACTGGTCTTGAGGGTTTACTAGTCTTCTTAGGATATTTGGTTCCAATATATCCTGTTTGGTGATAAAAGAAATAGGCTCTGAATTTCTTCAGACAGTCCTTTTCTTCAGAGGTAAGCTTGGTGTTTTTTTTTATTTATAGTATCTAAGTCCATTGATGCCAGACCAACTGTTCTTAGTTGGTTCTATTCTCAAAGTGGTTCTTCTTATAGTATTCTAGTTCAAAGCAGTTACTAAAGATAATAATATCAAACCTATTAGCAATTCTCATGGCTTCATCAAGGTTTTTGGGCTCTTCTAGCTCAACCTTGACTCATGTGTTTCTCTTCAGGCCTCAGATATAGTGGTCTATCTTTTTATCCTCAGATATCACTAATAGCTTAAATAGGATTGACAAGAATTATATATTATAGCTTTATATAGACTTGAGTTACTTGATGTTTACTAGCTTATCTCTGACTAGTTTGGTAGTATTAGCAGACTTGAACTACTTGTAAAGAGCTCTCTTAAAGGCTTTCCAGTCTCTGATTTATATATATAAGTATATAGAGATAACCATGATATAATTGCACTACCATATAGCTATATTTCCTTGAAGAAGTGTGGTGGAAAATTGGACTTATATGTCTTCTTCCATTCCTGTGAGCTCAAAGTATTGGTCCAACTAGAAGGTCCATGCATCTGTAGATAGCCCTCCTCAATGGCTGTTGAAGGTATCTGGCTTAAGTGGCTTGAAACTGACTGATGCTACAGCAGAATATAATATACTCACAGTTCTTGTTTCTGCTATTCTAGTTATACTTGAAGTTCTTGAATTTGGTGGGCCATAGCATTGATCATATCCTCTATATTGAGTTGTAATCTTCTCGCTTCTTCTGTAGCAGAGGGGTCTGACTAGTAGACTGACTCTTTGTAGCTCATTTTGGATTCATATAACTCTTTGTGACTAGTTTCTGAATTCATTTGAGGTTTCTTAATAAGATAAGATATAATGACACTACTGCTACCAAGTGTAATGGTTTTAGTTTCTTTAAGAGGAAGTGGCTAAATCTGGAAGTTCTAGTTAGCCTAAAGTAGCTCAAAGAGATACTTAAAGATTTAAGTATTCTTGAAAGATTTCTAAGAGAAAATATTCTGAGCTTTATTCAAGTAGAGAATAAGGATATTTATATATAATCTGAAAGAAAGATCCAGAAGGATCTTGGAAAGAAAGAGAAATACTAAGAAATAGGTTCTTGGCAAAGCTGACTAATACTATTCTACAATGTTCTGAAAGATTCCATAACTAGCTAAGATAAGATACTTAGTACCAAGGAAAGACAAGAATATTCTAGTAGTGTTGGGGTACTGAGAGAAGGTTTCTAAGCAAGTAGAAGGTGGCAGAACATAGTAGAATGTTCAAGAAATAATAAGAAAAGACTAACTAAAAGATACAAAAATATACTAAGACTAAATATGACTGTAAAATTATTATACTGATGGTAGGTAGGTTCTGCTGCATCTGGTATAGTTGAGTTACTGGACAATAGCTAGTCCAGGTTTAAGGGGATAGTGCTTGGTGGATGGTGAGGGAGAGTTTTGGCCTATATAGTCTAGGTTTCCTTCCAATAAAAATCTGTGGAACTCTGAGTCTATAAAATAAAAAAAATAAAAAATTATTAACAAGTCAGATCTGAGGGTTTCTTGTGATAAGAATACTACTTTATTCTTGTGTTCAGGGAAAGCAAAGCTTTAAGCTTTTCTTCAGCTTTCAGACTGAGGTTACAACACACTCAGCACAGAGGGTATTTATACATGTTTGAGGCTATGACTAAATATGGTATGCTATATAATAATGACTACTAGTTGGAATTTCCGTTGGAATTTCCAGTGGCTAAAATGTTCATTCAAATAGAAGTTCTCATGTAATGTGGACGAGGAAATCCAAGGGACTATAAAAAAA
>RBNI01005585.1:0-12377 GCA_003990745.1 Jimgerdemannia flammicorona
CACCCACCCCCTCTCCCTACCCCTTCTTGACAAAAGACCACCTTATCAAACATTATTTCCATCTGCCCACCACTCTGTCCACAGATCCCTTCCACCAGATGGCAACAATATCCCACTTGGAGTCCCCATCCAACCCACTACCCAGTCAGTAGATCCCCTACCAACTCCTCTCACCTCAACAACTTCTCCTGTATCCCTATCTATCGCCCCTCCTCAAAAACATAGAGCCAATGTCCAGCCAACCCCATCCATACTGCTATAACCCATCTTACAGTGAGCCACCTATTGCCAACACCTCTCATCAGTCTAGATTCCAAATCCTCCCAACAACCCCTCTCTCCATCCAGTCTCTATTTGACACCCAGCCTATCCCCTATAGCTATCCAAAAGTCTCCCAGAACCTCACACTCATCCAGCCAATGTTCTGGCATCTGCACAAATCCCCCAGCTTGCCCTATATTATAACACTCCTCACAATTCAGTCAACCACCATCTATTGGATGCCCAGCATGGAAATTTAACATAAAATTTCTCCACAGCATTTGCCACCATACTACCCAGAACTTGGGAGGCAGCCACCTCCACACCTCAGCACTCCAAGACCAGATTCCTGCCCTCCTCACCAATCCTCACTATCTGCCAACTACTTGGTCAAAGATCCTGGCCAAGTTCTTGCTGACACTCCACTCTATCACCAAGATCAAAATCAGCAAGTAGAACTCCCCCTAAAAGCAGATGGTCCCATTGCCACATAGCTGGGCCCCACACCACCTCCCTCTCATTGCCACACCAGCACAGACCTATCCAGTATGCTCTTTCCACCACTCTCTACCAGAAGTCCTTAAACTGTAGCTGCCAGCTTCCATTCAGACCCACCAAAGAGAGTAGATCTCCTGAGGACCCCTGGGGGGAGAATCTCATCTCCCACACCTTCTGCATCAGTAGTACCCAACCTCCACTCTATAGATCCATAGCTCTTCTCAACCACCAGGCTTGCAGGCAGTATAGTCGCTTAGGAAAATCAACAAGACCAAGGCCTCCCCTAAGCACTGGCTCTACAAGAGCATTCCAACTAATCTGGGCCCTTCTCCTAGCCCAAATCCAATCCCTAGCCAGTTTTGTCAACCTCTTCACTACCCAGGCCGAAAAGTCTAAGTGGTATGCTATATATCACAGCTTGGGGAATCAGTAAACATTCAGAATTACCACCTGCTCTACCAGGGATATGTAATGACCTCTCCAACCCTTTAGCACCTCCCCCCAAATGACCACCCTCCCCTCCCACCATATTTGGGGCAAGACTGATCCATATACAGACAGAAAGATACCTAGGTACTGTACCACCTCTCCTGTAGGGACAATTATTCCAATGATGTCCCCTCCTACTAAGCCATTCCCCAACACCATTGTCTCACACTTATGCTAGTTGAGTTTTGCTCCAGAGTGTGCCTCATACTATTCCACTGTTTCCTGAAGAGCCTCTACATCTGCTACTGATCTGAGTCCAACTACCATATCATCTGCAAAGGCTCCCACTTTCCACTCTACACTATATATAGAGAGCCCAGTCACTCTCCTACAGATCCTATCCATCAACAGTTCCAGAGAAAGAGTATAAAAAATTGGAGACAGTGGGTCTCCTTGAGGAACTCCTCTCCTCAAGGGAAATGCCAAGCCCCTGTGACCATTATACATCAGTGCCACTCAACTCCCCTCCAACAAACTCAACATAGACTTCTGAAACTGTGGTGGAACACCAATTCTGTCCAATACCTTGTCTAGCCAAACCCACCGAACATGGTTGTAGGCCTTCTCTTGGTCCAAAAAAACCAGTCTACCATCTAGTCCACAAGCCTGGGCCCCTTCAATAATGCCATGCACCCAGGCAGTCCTATCTCTAATAAGTTTACCTCCTACAAAGCCCCACTGCTCCTCACCCAGTACCTGTTGGGCAACCTTCTGTAACCTTGAAACAATCACCTTAGTCACCAACTTCCAGTCTATATTCAGAAGCATGATTGGCCTCCAGTTCTTCCAATCCTTGTGCCTGCCCTTATTCTTGTACAAAAGGGCCACCAGCCCTAAGTCCTGCTCTCCAACCCACATACCATTAAGCAAAATATGGTCACAGAGGGCAGCCATCTCTCCCAGTACTCCAGGGACTTTTGCCATCCTCTTTCAGAAGTCCCATAGTAGCCCATCCTCCCCTGGCACTGTCCCAATCTTAGTTGCCACCAGGACTCCTTGGATCTCCTCCTCTTGGACTGATAAGATCAAGTCACTCAGCCCCTCCACCTGTGGTGGCTCCCACTCCTCCAGTGTGTCTCCAATTATCTCAGCATTGGCACCCCCTTCTTCCTTACTCCACAGATCCCACCAATTCTCCTTCAATACCTCCAGGATCTGTTGTGTACTATATACCAAATCCCCCTCTGCATTAAGGACCTCATCCCACCAATATTGCATCCTCCTTGCTTTGAGGAGCCTAGACAAGTACCTAGTAGACTGCTCTCCCTCCTCAAGCCCTTACCACCATAGCCTGGCAGCCATTCCTCACATATGAGTCTCCTCCTCCTCTTTTAACACCTGTTGCAATTCCACTACCTCCAATTTTGCCTGCTCTAATCTCCAATCCTCCACCTCACCAGAAGTAAGCAAATTAGCCCACTTCATCTGCAATCTCCTCAGCCTCTCTGAAGCACATCTTATGCACTTCCTCCTCTGTCTTCCAGCCTCTCTACCAGCTCCTCCCCAATAGACCCTCACAGCCTCCTTCAACCTCATCCAATGGACACCCACAGACAAACCCTCCTGCCACCAGAGAGGAACCTTCACCTGGATGTTCTCTACCCAAGAGTCCCATAACCCCTTCTCAGCCAGTAGAGAGAAGTTGAGGCACTAATGTCTGGGTCCATCTCCACTCCCCCCAAACTGCCCCTGCCCTAACAGTCCCTAGTGATCAGACTATGGGTACCACTCTACCTCCAATGACTTTCAAACATCAGTACCCCAACATTCTGCCATCAGAATCCAGTCTATCCGTGTCTCTAAGCCATTCACCCAGTGCGTGTAGACCCTATTGCTGCCCCATCATGTTCTGCCCATATCCCCTAAGGAGCCAAGATTCTCTACCTCCTCCTATACATCCAGACCACCACTCCTCCCACCAGCATTCCTCCCTCCATCAGTTTGATCTAATTGCAGATCCCGAACTATATTAAAATCTCCACCCAGAATATCAACACCTTCCTCCAAGAAGACACCCTCCTCCAGTAGCTTCCTAATCCATGCAATCCTCTCACCTCTTACCGCAGGGCAGTAGCAGGAGCCAACTCTCACCAAATCCCACCCTGGCTGATGCCATTCTCTCCAGATCAAGTGGTCACCCCAGTTCCTGATTCCCTCTAAGTCTCCACTACCCTTCTTCACCAGAATTGCCACTTTGCCAAACCAAGCCGTAGCCCCACCCCAGTCCCTAGTCCACTTCACCTGATTGTTCTCATCCTCATATCATATATCCTGCAGTAAAAAGAGATTAGCCTCTAATCCCTTGAGCCAAGTAAAAATGTTCTTCCACTACCCAGAACCCTGTAACCCATTCACATTCAGCAAGAAAATGTTAGTTGTACTGTTTATAGAGAATAATGTTATAATATGACCTCATCCTCTACAAATCCATATTCAACTCCTCCTGTGCCAAGTCCAAGTCATGTTCTGCCACTAGTTCCTTCTTTTCAGCTTCCTGAGCCTCCAACCCTCCCAGAAGTTCCACTATAGCCCCATCCTCTTTCTCCTCAAAGTCCTCATAATACTCAAGACAGGCCTTCCACCAGAACTGCAAACCATGACATTCTGTCCAGCAATAGGCAGCCTGCTCACCAGCAACTCCTGCCAGCTCTGCTCTCTGCACCTCATCCACCTCATATCTCTTCTCCTCCAGGAGGATTGCAAGAATCTCCATCTTCAGTGCCTCCACCACCCCATCACTATGCAGAATCCGTTTCCAATACTCTTCAGGTATTACATGCAGGTCCACTTCTCCCAATACCTCAGCCATAAGATTATCCATCACCTTGCTCATCTACAACAGGTTCCCCACCTCCTTCCCTCTAGGTGTCTCTGGCCACTCTACATCTAGCATTGTAGTATCTGCTCCTACACTAGCAGCCTCATCCCACTCCTCCTCCAGGACATCCACCAGCTCATCCTCACCAACTGCCACTACCTGACCCCCTTTCATCACATTGGGGACCCCAAAGTAAACTCTCTGGGCCCCCTCCATCAGCACATCCTCTGCCACCCCTTGCTTCACAACTGGGCCCCTTCTAATGAGAGATGGGGGAGTGTCATCCAGCTCCTGCTCCCAGACCTCAAAAGTACCATCTACATAGGGGTCCTTACTTGGTACCTTCCCAACCTCTTCCCTGTTCACCTCCACCTCCCCTCCTTCTTTACTAGCCCAGACACTAGATTCGGCACCTCCAGACTCCTCAGCCCCATCCACCTTCTTCTTTAGTCCTCCTGTCATACTGGCCAAAAGCTCTCTCTGCCTCAAGTGCCCCTGGGCCCACTCCCACTATCTCTTGTCTATGTGGATATGCTTCCCCTCTATAATCTCCAAATGCGTCAACTCCTCAAAGAGCTTCCAGGCCTTCACCTACCATTCAACTGCTCCACTCAACTTCTCCAATGCTTCCAACAAATCTTCCTCCTCCTCTTCACTCTCCTTCACCCTTGATATCTTACAAACAAAAGCCCCCCACATCAGCTGAGGGCCAGTCACTCACCTTTCCAGTGGCCTCCTTCTCTACCAGCCAAATCCTGATATCTATATCTTCCATCCTAATCACAGTCCCCTCCTATACCTGGAATCCAATATCTACCACCTCGCCATACTCTACCATCACCTTGTCCACTCTCCTCCTAGTCTCCTTCTTCATCACTGTAGGCACCCCCTTCACCAGCAGCTGCACCACTCTGGGGTCCCACCTCAGGCAGCGTACCATGGGGACCACTATCTCTCCAACTGCCACTCCAGTCTTCAGGGCCTCCTCCAGTGGGCTTACCTCCTCAAAACTCATCTCAACCCCCTCCAGACTCTTCAAGAACTTCACCGAGGCTATCCCAGCCACCTGCTTTGAAATAAGCCCCAGGATCATTCTTGCCATCACTGCTAAGCCCCAGAAGCACAAGGTAGCCATGAACTCTGAGATCAACTTCTTGAGCAACAGGGCCACTGCCAGTCCCATTACACCATCTGCCAGGTCCCCCTTCTGCATCAGGGACCCCTGCCTTCCCTGGCCATCAGCCATCACATCTCTTTTTTTTTCCTGATTTGCTGTCATACTACCATCAGCAGTTCTGTCACTACCCCCAGCAGCCACTCCACTTCCTCCACCTCCCTCTGATGAAGGCCCTGCTCTTCCAGTATCCCCAACCTTCTGCTTCTCCTTCCCTCCTGCCTGCCCACTGTGGGCTCCCAATGGCCAACCCCCAGTCCTTAGCATGTCTGCAAAGCTCCTCTCTGTCTGCCCTCCAGCCCCCCCACTAGCACCACTTCTACTGCCAAAGCTGCTCTGCCTACTCGGACCTCCAAAAGATCTCATCCCCAGTCTATACCCTCTCCTGACATGCTGCCAGTTGAAGGCCCCAGGTCCACCTGACCTAGTATGCATATCTGCTTACTTGCTGGATGACATTGCCTTAGTATCTTTCTCTAATAAATGACTTGAAAGTATGTTGTGAAAGTGTGTGTAATGTGAATTGTAGTAGAGAAAGATACATTTCAAATACTCTTTGTACTTGTGCTAGATCATTGTTCCATGAGGTCTCAATTTGGACACCACAAGTCCACAAGCCTACAAGCCACAAGACAAAGGTTGTAAGATTGTTAGGAAATCAACAATAAAGGGTAATGAATGGATGATATATAGACAAAGACTGTCAGATCTTGAGTGATGTATTTGCTAAGGAATTCTCTACCAGATATGTCTTCTGAATAATTTCCATATGATTTCTGAATAATTTCCATAAGATTTCCAAATAATTTCCAAATTATTTCAATAGACTTAAGCTTGTTTAATTTGACATTATGTCATCATCCTTTATTATATTAAAAACTCCATTACCTGTTAAAGGAACCCATTGCTCCTTGGCTCCCTCTTCTCCATTTCTGCTCCACTCCCTAATCTTGTCACTGCTCTTTGGCTTCCTATTCCCATTTCCACTCCCTAGCTCTCCATTCCTATTGTTATTCTTCAGGTCTCCATCGCCACTCTACTCCAGTGCTTTGCTTTTGTCTTTCAGTTCTACTTCAGGCTCTACCTTGATGCTGTCCCCTTAAAACTGTCACCTCACCATTATTCACCATTGCCACCCTTCATTTATCAGTAAGTAATCTCTGTCCTTACTCTAATACAGATCAATTTAATTAGAAATCTGTAGAGTTTTTATTTATTTCCTAATAATATTCTATTTCCCAATATCTCAGTGTCCCTGAAGTCAGGACCTGACTGTAAGTCATACAACAATTGCCATAGAGGGCACCAATGATACTCAAGTGCATGGGTATTTTGTCAAATCATGTACCCTGATATTTAAGATATGTCAGAAAAGCAGAAGTATAATTCAATATTAAGGAGAGTGAAATCAGAGACTAAGAAAAAAGCAAAATAAGAAATAAGAAAACATAAGATCGATACCATTATTGCACCATCAAATGAAGTGCCCAATAATAAGTATAATACTTGTTTCATTATCAATGCTCAATATTGAGCAAAGAGCAAACAATCGGGAATTGTAATTCTCAATGAAGAGAGTGAACCAATCACTCTTTTTGATCAAATTTCCCTGATAGAGGGACTATAATATCAAGATGACCAGCTCCTTTCTCCACTATCTTACTGGTCACAAGGTTTGGTAGGTGACCTTCCAAGTCTCCTTTCCCCTATTATTACCCCCTCTACCTTGGGTTGGTTTGTTGTGCCTATAGGGGCATGATGGGAGGAGGGCAATGGTGATGAGTTGCCCCTTTATTGGTGTCAGATTGGTGCTTTCTCTACTTTTTTGTGGATTCTGGTACCTTCAGCTATGTCTGGGGTGTATCCATTTTAGTGTGGTGCCTTCTTCCTTTTACCATCGCCAACAAGGAGTTGTCTTGGTGTATCTCGGGCTATGTAGAGAGTCAGCTGACCTTGGGTATCAAGTGCTCAGTGTAGGTTACCTGCAGGTCCTCGGTGCCTGTGGTGGGGCCCTCTGGCTTTGGTGAGCTTCCCAGTAAGTGTAGTTCTGGTGTAGATAACTGTTTTTCGGGTGTTGTCAGGATGAGAGGAGAGATGGCCATCACAGATAGGAGGAAGGGCAATAACAGTGAACCAGTAGGGTGCCAGGCTGGGGGCAGTTGTCAGGGCTAGGGCAGGTGCTGCTTTGGTGGGGCCTTTTGATTGGCATAGTGTGGTTAGGTGGTAGGTATCACTCTCAGCTTCTTTTGGCAGTTAGCAGGGTTGGGCCCCAGTCATCAGGGGGGGTCGAGGGGCC
The DNA here is from genome assembly GCA_003990745.1 of Jimgerdemannia flammicorona. Classification (NCBI taxonomy): domain Eukaryota; kingdom Fungi; phylum Mucoromycota; class Endogonomycetes; order Endogonales; family Endogonaceae; genus Jimgerdemannia; species Jimgerdemannia flammicorona. The sequence goes on from RBNI01005585.1 coordinate 7,537, forward strand.
CAAGGCTACTCATTTCAGGCATCTTGGCTATACTCAACTGGAACTGGAAGCTGATATGGCAATGTGATCAAGGCCCGCAAACTTGAGTAGTGGGGTATTAGAGGTCTCCTCCCACCTTATGTGTAAGTCCTTTACTCACCTCAACTGAGAGAACCAGGCCCTACCCACTATATTGTACTTTGATGAGGGTTTTTCTTTGTCTGTCATTCTCTTTGGGGTGGCAGGGGCTATTCTATTCAGCTTGGGCATGGCCTTATACATATGTTGGATTCTTGGGCATGTGCTTTCAGTTGTTGGTATATGGCTGGGTTTCCCCTGGTAGTAGGGAGAGCATGGTATGCAGAATGAGGTGTGGGCCTAACTGGCTCTGCTATATCTAGCATGGTCAAGCTGCTGGACAATAGCTAGCCTAGATTAATGGAGGGACAGTGCTTGGTGGGTAGTGAGGGAGGGTTTTGGCCTATATAGTCTAGGTTTCCTTCCAATAAAAATCTGCAGAACATGAGTCTGTTAAAAAAAAAAAAAAAAAAAAAAAGAGGGACTATAATATCATGTTGAAGAATTCAATAGCTGATTATTGATAGTGAGGTGGAAAAATGAGTATCATGATGGGCAGCCTCCTGACAAGTATCCTGATGGGCAACCTCTTGACAAGCAAGCAGATGAACAAGAAAATGATGAGAATGAGCATTAGCATACTGACTGAGATGACAAAGTCAATCAGTTGGACTCCAGTGATTGATAAGTCTAACTGTATTACAGCCTAAGAGATAGAGAGCCAGTATAATAAGAATCCTGAATAAAACTCTCTGAGGTATATATGTTAGAATGAGTGATCAATCATAATCTTTGAATAACTAAGATATCATATAATATGGCTTATGGTGAATTGCAGCTTGAATATTAAAAATAAAAATAAAAATAAAAATAAAATAAAAAAACTTATTAAATATTTATAGTTTTCAAGCTAATATATCTTCTTATTATTATTTAACAATTTAAAATAAATATATCTATTATTGATAAAGTTAGAAGATGTTTTTTTTTTTACAGGCAAATTTGCCTACATTATAGCCTAAGGGTTATAGGAGAACCAGAGATTCATCAGAGGAGGGTCAGAGGGCTCAGCCATTTGATATAATTCCTACTATACACTATATCAATAGTCTAGTAGTTGATGCCCAGAGATGACCAAATGATCTTAGAGACCAGGGCCAGATATGCTCTCACTTTAGAGATAGTGTTTGAGATCTTGAGGATAATAATATGATATATCATGCAATCATTCAGGAGTGGGCAGTAGGTATTGATACACTATTTTCTGAGATTAGAGCTTAATATAAGAGATCTCCTCAGCTGTTTGAACTTAGAGTATAGTTTCCAGAGCTCAGTTTCTGAGAGTTGTAGAAGTCAGGACAAGAGTCACCCTACAATCTATTTCTCCAGCCATAGCCACTCTGTCTACAGGATGGGGGGTTATTGTCTTGCTACTTGGAGGATTCTTTAATGATCAGGAGATGTTTACAGTAGGTGAACTCAGTATCAAACAGATCACTATCATATTCAGAGCCAGAGGTTATAGTGTGGCAGATAGAGATAAGAGCAGGTGACCATCTAGCAGATTTTGCCAGATTGATGTATCTGCAGATCCAGATGTATTCAGCTTTATAGAAGCTGATCTGGAGGGTAACTTGCAGCTTTTCCACTAGGGGAGAAATGACTGTATCATAGACCAAGCTATAGTTGTAAAGATCAGCACTATTAGAGCAAGGTTCAAGAGCCTGAAGGATGATAACAATAGGACAAAGAGTGTTGTAGAATATCTATTAGGTATCAGTAAGAACCTTGTCTACTTTCTTGGTAGATTTGCTGAAATTATTGGTGAAGGTCTCATTAATAGAGGGTGAGTAGAGAATACTCTATTTGGGTTTAGGGTTCTGATAGAGGAACTTCTTGAAATTAGCAGTAGTGAGATGGGCTTCAATACATTCTAGAAGAATAGCATTAGTAAAAGTAGAGAGTATGTGATAGCATCCCATGGACTAAGATTTGGCAGTGATGAGAAATTCATCATTACTGCTATTAGTATTACTGTGGAGATCCATACCATTAAAATAGTTGTCAAGTCTAGATACTGTGTAGTTGAAATGATGAGATCTCTGGAGGAAGAGGGTACCAATGAGGTGCTGTTATTTATGCCAATTTGTGATCTCTGGATCCAGCAGAAGAGGGCAGAGGCTAACTATAACAGTTTCAGTGACCTGTCAAAGAAACTTGGTGCACTCAGCCAGGGCAGTCTGTTGTTGCTATTGAAGTTAGTCATTGCTCATAGTAATGGTATAGAGAAGAAATATTTTTAGTTATAAGAAGAGGTGAACTGCCAAGCTTTCAAAATGGCTAAGAGACTCTATAAGAGTCAAGATACTCTTTTATTATAATGTTTTATATGAAATATCTCATACATATATTTTAGACAGATGAATTTCAAATGTAAAATCTGGTTTAAGACAAAATAAAGTATGCTAATACTTTCAGGATAGCAGAAACCAACTCTGAAATAGTCCAGATCAAAGCAAAGCTTAGACCCAAATTGCTTTGGTTCTAGTAAATGAAGGTGTTTATACTACTTGCAGTGGTGCCAAAAAATATAAAGTATATACTAGTGAATTAACTAGTTCTGCAGACATTTGCCTTTTAGGGTATAAAAGTTAAGTAGAACCATACCTCCCATTTCATAATTGTATTGATATAATCTTACAGACTAATGTAATAATGTAAAATGCTCAAGTCTAGTTATATTTCCATGAATCCTAAACAGATGAGTATACATAGTAATATAAAGATCAGCTACAAGGAAATATACTGACAAACTTCTATCATATATATATACTATGCAAGCAAATTTTTCTCTTATAGTTAATAAAATCTTATAAAGCCATTCATGAAAAAGTAAGTTCATCTTATTAATGTCAGTATGGGGCTTATAGCACAGTCTAGCTCAATGAGTTCTGCTGGGTCAGGAAAATGGCCTTTATGTATTTATTGTAACAGTGATCTCAGAATGATGACATCAGCACAAGAGACAGTCTTTTCTTATAAGCCACCAGATTAGAGCACAAGAAAATCATATAGTATGACTCATCTGAACTACAAGATGAGCAATGATGATCAACCATGAGTCATTGTGACTACAAGACAGACATCTCAAGAAATATAAAAAGGATTAAGAAACTGTAGTAGCAGCAATTCAAATAAGGCTCACAGAAATAATTCAAAAGACTTACCATAAATAAATGTCTGCTGCTCACCAAACCTCAAGGTTCAGGAATCATCAAGGCCCCTCAGTCCAAGAGAGGATGTTCTAAGACATCAGAAGAGTCATGAGGACCTGCACAAAAAGGACTCCTAGCCTCAACCTAGGTACTAATAATTCTTATCATTATATCCTCTACTGCTGCAAAATGGAAACAAGAATCACCATTGCTACCAAATGTCTCTGGATGTGGCAGCAGTATGAAATAGGAAACCTCCTCTGCTGGGAATTCCCTCAGACCAGTCTCCAAGAAATAAAAGATGCCACTTCTATAGATATATATAAAATAAAGATAGCAAAGAAGATTCATCAAGTCTTCAGACATACACCATGGTCAATCCCCAACTTGGAGTATACTAGAATCTCAGACTTCAAGGAACTATCAGTCTGCTATACCAATGCACTGGAGGATATAGTGGCCACAGAAGCCCAGTCCACTATCACTCTCAATAGTAATAAAGTAGAAGACTTCTGGTATCCCATCCTCCAGGACAATCCAGATCAATTCATACAAGAATTGATCTCAGCATTCCAAGGCCCCAGCATCTAGGTTAGACCTCTCCAAGACCCCACATTTGTTCCTTATTTTGTGGAAGAGAACCTCATAGACTAGAGACCTGCCACTGAACATGATGACATCATTGGCAATGATATCATCCCGTGCAATATATGTGAAGTGCGCAACATGTGTAAAATGGATAAAACATTTGCAGATCTCATTTCCTTCAGCAGCGATGAAGATGAAGCCCCCATGGTCTTGAACATTTTGCTCTAAGTTCTTGGTAACACTGAAATCTTCTGGCATTCTTTTTCTGTGTAACTGAGTTCTACTAGCATCCTTTTTCTGTGACACCTGAATCTTCAAGCACTCTTTTCCTGTATATACCACCAAAATCTACTGGCATCCTAAACTTGTGCAACCATTTGTACAGATACTTGAATTTGTACTTATCACTGTAGTTTTCTGTATTCCAGTATTTTATTTGGTTATTGGAATTTATATTTAGCTTTATAACTTAGCAACTATTGAATTATATTTTGTATAAATACCCCTCTTATTTCCTTTGAAATAAAGTCAGTTCCCTCAGTTCACTTATACTCAATTCCATGCAAGTAATCTAAGAGATAACAAGACAGTTTAAAGATAAGAAGTTTGAGGACTATAAGACCTTGGGAAGGTACTCCAATAAGAACTTGCTTATAACAAACTTGTGGTTAGTCTAAGAGATACACCTTGGAGAGAATCTGACATATTTGAAGGACTCAGTGACCACTACATGACATTATACAGTGTGTCCAAAGCGCGATGTACCGCCAGACTTAGATGTTTCTTGAACGATTCGGATTCTTGTTTCAAGAATTCCTGGACAAAAGAGGGGCGAAAATTGGTTGCCAGTGTTGACAATTGAGAGATTTAAATGGCAGACTTGGGAAAATAAAGAGACTTACATATTGGGTCTCGTGGCGGACTGGTAACATTTCGTATCGAATCTCAGGGAAGGATTTATAAACTTTTTTTTTTTTTTTT
>RBNI01005586.1:0-12375 GCA_003990745.1 Jimgerdemannia flammicorona
TTTATAGTCACTTGGACTCCGCCTTTATTACCAGTTTATGAATAAGTATATAACATCACCACTCACTATCCAATCCCCATAGGGGGGCTCCTCCCCATCTCCTCACCAATAAAGATCACCCTTTCACTAACTATGCCCACTCTCCCCCCACTCTGTCTACAAATTATCTCCACTAAGTGATGCCTCCGTCCACCCTGCAACCCCCAACCAAGCCACCAACCTGTTAAGGTGTCTTCCATAAGCCTATGCCACTGCATCAACCGATCCCCCAAGCCCCATCGGCTTCCATCCTCAAAAACAAAAAGCCAGTGACTGGTCAGTCCTACCCAAATAGCCAACGCCTAGCCCAAAGTAATCCACTCCTTCTCTATCCCCCCTACCAATCTATCCCTCAAGTCCTCCCACCTCCCCCTTACTTCATCCCTCTGACACCGTACCCCCAAGTGTTCCCCAATTGCCTGCCAATAATCCCCCATCATCTCACACTCTCCTAGCTAATGTTCAGGTGTCTGTACATAACCCCCCTCCTGCCCTACATTATGGCACTCCTCACAGTCGAAACAACCTCCTATGATAAGGTGCTCTGAGCGAAAGTTGAGCATAACATTCCTCTGCAGCATGCGCCACCAGACCACCCAGTACTTTGGTGGCAACCACTTTTTCACTGCTGCACTCCAGGTCCAAACACCACGCCAGTCCCACTCTTCGCCAATCCCAACTCCTTGCCAACTGCTAGGCCACAGATCCTGGTCTGGTCCCCTTTGACATTCCATTCCATCACCGATGTCGAACTCAATTAAAGGAGCACCACCCAGCAGTATACGATCCCATCTCCACATCGCTGGGTTCCAATCCTCCTCCCCTTCATTTCCCTGCCAACAAATTCCAATGCAGTGCACCCCGTCTGCTATCCCCCACCAAAATCCTTTATATCGCAGTTGCCTGGTGCTCTGAAGTCCAACCAATGAGAGGAGATCACCAGTCGAGCCCCTTGGCGATGTCCGCCTCTCCCAGATCATCTGTAGCAGAGGTACCCAACCACCTCCATGCAATTCTACTGCCCTCCTTAGCCACCATGCTCGCAAGCAATGTAACCGTTTTGGAAAATCAACCAGCCCGAGACCACCTCTAGCCACTGGTAGGGACAAGGTCTCCCAACCAATCTGACTCCGCCGTCCAGCCCAAATCCATCCCTTTGCTGACTTTACCAATCGCTTCACCACCCAGGCCGGGAAGTCCAGATGATATGCCAGGTACCACAACTTCGGCAGCCAGTAGACATTCAAGATTGAGACCCTTCCTGCCAGAGAAAATTGTCTTCCCCCCCAACTCTACAGGGCTTCCTCCCAGATCCCAATCCTCTGCTCCCACCAAAGCCTGGACAGAACTGATCCATAGACTGACAAATAGATGCCCAAGTACCACACTGCTTCACCTGCGGGGACAATTGTTCCTATAACCTCCCCTCCCACCAAACCATTGCCAAGCACCATTGTTTCACACTTATACCAATTCAGCTTCGCTCCAGAGTTCTCCTCATACCACTCCACAGTCTTCCTGAGCTCTTCAACATCAGCAATCGAACCCAAACCAACCACCATGTCATCAGCAAAGGCCCCAACTTTCCATCCTATGCCAAAGACAGAGAGTCCTACTATCCTCCGCCTAATTCTATCCATAAGGGGTTCCAGGGAGAGAGCATACAAAATGGGGGACAGTGGGTCCCCCTGGGGCACCCCCCTACCCAATGGGAACACTACCCCTCTATGATCATTGCACATGAGCGCCGCCCTACTCCCTTCCAGTAGGCTGACCATTGCTGACCAGAATTGGGTCGGAACCCCCATTCTATCCAAAACTTTCGCCAGCCAGACTCTTCGCACCCAGTTGTAAGCCTTCTCCTGGTCCAAGAAGACTAGGTGCCCATCCAGTCCACAAGCCCTTGCCCCTTCAATAACTCTATGTACCCAGGCAGTGCTATCCCTGATGAGCCGCCCACCCACAAATCCCCTCTGCTCACTACCCACAACTTGCTGGGCCACCTTCTGTAGTCTTGCCACCACCACCTTAGTCACCAACTTTCTGTCCATATCTAGCAACATTATCAGTTGCCAGTTCTTCCAGTCCTCCCGCCTTCCTTTGTCTTTATAGAGCAGCATCACCAGTCCAAGGTCCTGCTCCCTCACCCACCTCCTGGTCTGTAGAATGGAGTTGCACAATGCCACCATTTCTCCTATCACCCCTGGGATACCAACCATTCGCTTCCAAAAGTCCCAGGGCAGACCATCCTCTCCAGGTGCCGTACCTGGCATTGTCGCAGCAAGAATCTGATAGATCTCAATTTCCTGTACAGGCCTCACCAGGTCACCTAGCCCCTCTACTTGTAGCAGATGCCAATCCTCCAATGCTTGGTCAATAGCTGCAGCATCCGCCCCACCCTCCTCCTCACTCCACAATCCACTTCATCTCCCCTTCAGTGATCCAAGAATGTCCTGTACACCATGCACCAGTGTACCATCCAAGTCCAACACCTCTTCCTATCTTTGCTGTACCCGCCTTGCCCTGAGAGCCCTTGTAAGAAACTTGGAAGGCCTCTCCTCCTCCTCCAGACCCTGTCAGCGGAGCCATACTGCCAAGCTCCGTACCCTTGCCTCCTCCTCATCCCACAGCACCTGTTGTAGTTCCCCAATCTCCATTTTTACCCTCATTGATCTCCAATCATCCTCTCCCTCCAACATTCTCAACATCGCCCACTCCTCCAAAAGCCTAGTCAATCTGGTAGAAGCCCAATGCACTCTATGCCTCCTCTGCTTCCCTGCCTCCTTGCCAGCCTCACTCCAATAAACCTTGGCCATTGCCTTCAATCTTATCCACCGAACCCCATGTAAGAGGGTTGCTTTTTAGGGTAACCATTACGTAGTTCTGGAAGGGTTTTCTGGAAGTTCTAGATATTCTGGAAGACTGTTTTCTTATGGTCAAGATCAATTTCGTATGGAGTACGTCCTCTATACTTATTGATTTCAAGATTGGGTTGACGTCTCAACCAAAGTCCTTTCAATAGACTAGTTCTAGATATTCAGGATTTTCCGTATTTCAGAAAGTTCAAGAAACTAAGACCAGCTTAGTTGAATTGGCGTATCGCTGCAGACAATACCCAATTAGGAAATTTCGTGATGGGGTTAGGAGTGAGACCTAACGGGGAGTGGATTTACTTAAGAGTAGTTTATGGGTTATTAAATAGATTTATTCTCTATTCATGATATTGCTATACTAGGAGTAGTTGTGTGGGGAGTATTGGGGAAGTGTTCGGGAATGTTCTGTGTATTCGAGTCTGAGATTCTGAGGTCTGGGGGAGGGGGTATTTATACTAGTGAGGGGTTATCTGGACTATACTAAATATGGGTGTAGCACTAAGTGCTTTGCTGAGTTGGAATGCAGTCACGTAGTACAAGAGTGATCTGACATGTCAAGAGATCGTCTGACTGCTAAGTCAGTTCACAATCACGTCGTACAAGACTAATCTAACTATACTATGACTGCTAGACTATTTATGATCTAGGCACTGTCTGGATAGTCTTCGATGACATCACCATCGATAGCTTCATCTCTGATGAAGTAGTCATCTAGGAAAAGTGGTTTGCGGATTACTTCTCCTTGTTCACTCAGATAATAATACATTGGAACTTCATCTCCATCCCACAGGATAGCATCATCTGTCTCATATGCTAGATAAGGTATTGGTGGACGAAGAAGTGGTACATTGTTTTCGCTTTCATCGGATTCACTGTCTGCATACCTTCTGTAGGTTACAGCACTATGAGTTGCAGGGTTATAGTATGCTGGCGGCTGTGGTTCATGTCGTTTGTACTCGGGTGGTGGAGTGGTTGGTTCGATCTTGAGGGTTGTCTGAAGGTACAGGTTGTGTTCTCCGGTCTCTTCATTGTAGTTGAAGTAATCAGAGGTGAATGCAGGTTGGTATTCATGCCAGTGGTCATTGTCCCAATAAGTCTCGTATGTGGTTATGAACTGTTGTAAGTTCATCGGCAGAGTGGGTGGTGTGATCAGAGTTGGAAGAGATCCTTGGCTTGAGGTCATGTCAGTGTCGGAAGGATCATTGTCTTCTGCTTCATCTTTGTCGAAGTTGATTATATCATAGATGTCCTTCATGGCATATCCAACTTGGGGCATTTGCAGGATGTGGTCATTGAGGTGCGGGAAGGTTCTGTCTGTGGTTTCAACGTACTCAAGGTACTTGTGGTTGAGTTCTTATATCATGTCGTCGATTTGGCCATAGGACAGGGTAGCAACCATTTCGCTGGTAGTGACTCGGAGGTGGGGAATAAAGGTGCTGTACTCGTAGAAGAGCTCTCAGTGTTTGCGGGCAATGAGCTTCTGGTGTTGAGACATCTGGGTAATGTCTGTATCATGGTGGTGTTCAACCATGTCTTCCAGGAGGTGGCCGATCTGGTAGTAGCTTGAGATTTGTCCAATCTGGTGGGCCTCGTTAAGCATGTTCAGGGCATTCCATCAGGCTTCCACGAAGTAGAGAGGTGCTTGGCTGTAGATATTCATGAGGGGCAGAGGGGGTGTGGCTCAGTTGACAATGGCATTCCAAATGTCAGCATGGATGCAGTTGTAGATCTTGGTAGTCATGTTTGTGTATTTGGAAGTTGTGGTTGTTATTGTTTTGGTTCTTTGTTTTGACGCGTCTCGGAGCTGGGTATATATGCATTTGTTCTGGATTGGTAAGATCCCATTTGTGTGAATCTTGTGTTCCGTGACTTGGTATTGACTCAGCTTTGTGCGCTGTGACTTCTGTTTGACTCAGCTTTGTGATCTTGCAGGTGATTTCCAGATTTGTTCGGAGATCGCGTGTGATTTTCGTGGCTTAGAGGTTGTGCGCTTACACCCCGATTGAGGCACCTTCCAGCCGCCAGTTCTCCACTCTCAGCTGAATGTCCTTAGCCCACTCCTCTCACCGGGTCTTGTCATCTAACAAGGAGGAATTGAGGCGCTAATGTCCAGGCCCATCTCCACTTCCCCCAAAGCACCCCTGGCCCAAAAGTCCCCAGTGATCCAACCATGGACACCATTCCACCTCCAGTGACTTTCAAACATCCAAGCCCCAGCAGTCGGCCGTCAGAATCCAATCAATCCTCATCCCCAGGCCCCCAGCCCAATGCATGTACACCCTCCTATCCCCCCAACACTCTCTACCAGCATCCACCAGAGCACTCAGTCTTTCCACCTCCTCCCATACCACCAGTCCTCCACTCCGCTCCTCAGCTCCTCGTCCTCCATCAGTTCTATCCCTCACTATGTCCCTGACCATATTAAAGTCCCCACCAAGCATGTCGATTCCAACCTCTGCAAGAATCCCATTCTCTAGTAAATCCTTCATCCAATCTACATGCTCACTCTGTACCATGGGGCAGTAGCAGGAGCCCACTATAACTGGCTCCCAACCTGCGTATATCCACTCTCCCCAGACCAATCTTTCTCCCCAGCTCCTCACATCCCTTATCTCCCCTTTGCCTTTCCATACCAGAATCCCAACTTTGCCCTTCCAGATCGCCTCGCCTCCTCACTCCTTTGTCCATTCCAGTCTATCCAAGTTATCCTCACACCTGATATCCTGTAAGAGGAAGAGATCGGCCTCCAATCCCTTCAGCTAAGTAAAAATGTTTTTTCATCGATAAGCACCCCGTAACCCATTCACATTCAAAGAAAAGATATTGGTTGTACTGTTTATAGTGAAAATATGGTGTGTAAACAAGCTGTCTCTACTGCTCCAAGTTCATCTCCTCTTGTGCCAAATCCAGATTGTGTTCTATGGTAACCTCCTCCTCCTCAGCCCTCTGAGCCTCAAGCCCTGCCAACAGCTCATTCATCTCCCCATCTGCCTTTTCCTCGAATTCCTCCCTGTACTCCAAGCAGGCCTCCTGCCAGAGCCGCAGTCCATGATGCCTGGTCCAGCAGTATTCAGCCCTCTCACCAGCGACCTCCACCATCTCTGTCTCCCACTCTTTATCGACCTCATAGCCCTCCTCCTCCAGATATACTGCCAGGATCTCTGCCTTCAAAGCCATCACCACTCCTTCCCCCTGCAAAATCTTCGCCCAATGAACATCGCTCATCACCCTCAGATCCACCTCACCGAGCTCCTCAGCTGCTAGGTTGTTCATCATCCTGCGCATCCAAAGAAGGTTCCCCACCTTCTTCCCTCCAGGGGTCACCGGCCTCTCACCCTCCAGCATTGTTGTGTCCGCCCCAGTGCTCGCAGCCTCATCCCACTCCTCTGGGATGTCCACCAGTTCCTCCTCGCCCACCGCCACCACTTGTCCCCCATTTGCCACCTCTGGAACTCCAAATCACACTCGCTGGGCCCCCTTCATTGGTACGTCCTCCTCCACCCTGTTTCGCGAAGCTGGGCCCTGTCTAATGAGGGGAGTAGGTGTCGGAGAATTCTCCCATATCTCATCCCACACCTCCAGCGTACCATCTGCATATGGGTCCTTGCCAGACACCTCCTTGTTCACATCAGTCCCCTTCCCAGCACTTCCACCTCCCTCGCCAGCCCAGACACTCGCCTTAGCCCTCTCTGTGGCCACCATCCTGCTTGTCGCCTTCTGAGGTCCCCCCTTCATTTTCACCAGCAGTTCTCTCTGCCTCTTACATCCCTGATCTCATTCCCACTGGACTTTGCTCACTTGAAACCGCTTCCCATCCACCACCTCCAAGTACGTCACCTCCTCGAAGGCCCTCCAAGCCTTTGTCCGCCGTTCCACTGCACCACTCAGCTCTTCCAGTGCTTTCAATAGGTCCTCTTCCTCTTCCTCGCTCCCCTTCATCCTCGTCACCTTGCATATGATCGCCCCCCAGACCATACCAGAAGGCCAGTCCCTTGCCTTCCCAGTCGCCTTCTTTCCTGCCAACCGAATCCTCACATCCACATCTCCCGTCCTGAGCGAAGTCCCCTCCCAGACTCGAAATCTAATATCCACCACCTCTCCATACTCTGCCATAACCTCCTCAACCCTCTTCCTCATCTCCATCGTCGTCACTATGGGCACCCCTTTCACCAACAGTTGGACCACTCTGGAGTCCCATTTCAGGCATCGAGCCATTGGTACATACACCTCCCCAACTATCAGTCTAACCTTCAATGCTTCCTCCAATGGCTCAGCCTCCTCAAATCCCACCTCCACTCCTTCCAGTCCCTTCAAAAACTTAACAGACGCTGCTCCAGCCACCTGCTTAGCAATCAGCCCCAAGACCATTTTCGCTGTCACCGCAAGGCCCCGGAAGCACAGGGTCACTGCGAATGCCGAAATCGATTTCTTGAGTAATGGTGCCACCACCAGGCCCATCACACCATCTGCCAAATCCCCTTGTCTCCTAAGCCCCCTCCTCTCAGCCGCACCATCTACAGTCACATCTGGATTTTTTTCCAGATCAGCAGTCCCGTTGCCATCAGCTGTCACACCCTCCCCAGCCACTACACCTCCAGCCCCACCACCCCCTCCGCCAAGGGCCACTCCCCCAAGTACAGACACTTTCTTCGTCTCCTTGCCTTTCTTCAACCAACCCTCCAGCCCTGATGTCTGCCTCCTCCCCTTCACCGTCTCAGCAAAACTCGCCCTCCCAGATCCTTGTCCACCACTACCACCTCCTCCCCTTCTACGCCCTCCTGCCAGCAGCCCCCTCATCCCTCCTCCCAGGCCAGGGCCCCTCCCCACTTGCTGCCAGTCAAACGTGCTTGGGCCATCCTGCCTAGTACACACCTCAGATTGCTTGTTGGTCGCCATGTTGCTAGTCTCTTTTTCTCCAAAATGATGTTGTAGTTGCTTCCCAAACATTGTGTAACCCGAGAGGTACCAGAGAGAGATCGTGCTTGGAAGATTGCTTACCAAATCTTATGACTGATAAGATAGTGGAGAAAGGAGCCTTATTTGTCTTTCTATATATTACTCATTTATAATATTATTACTTAATTATATGATCACTATTCATGATATATTGTAGATATAATTCTTATTATAACCTCTGCACTAAATAAAAGATCTTGGCTCTCAGTTTATATATTAAGTAATATGAGAATTTAGAGATAGAATTTACTAAGACAATTTATCATAAGTTAACTATTATACATATTACCAAATACTCTATAGAGATCTGCAATAGAGTGAAGTTATTTGCCATTAGAGATCTTGATAAAAGCCATATACTCTGAGATAACCTATTGCTACAGAGTTTCAACTGAGATATCAAATGTTACTTATACTTATATAAATGGGATTACAAGTCAGGTTTCAGGAATGTGTAATATCTGCACATGTGGTGGGTTACTTATATATGTTTGAGTGTGTTGGATATGAAAGCCAAACACCCTATAAGTTCATATGAAAAGTGTGGTTTGTTCTGGAACGTTCAGAAACGCTGCAACGGTCAATATGTATGTGAATTAAGAAATGCTCCCAAGAGATTTGTCAGGTGATCGCAACATCGAGCTTGCGCCTTTTTTTTTTTTTTTTGGCAGGTTCTGAGTGTGGCGATGACGAATGTTCTACGTAAAAGAGTAATACTCACAGGGCAACGCCAAAAATTTCAATAATAATACTGCCGCCACAGTTCACTTATCTGGTTTGGTTACAATATAACCTTCGGTAATTACTTTCGTAAGAATGAATAATATACACAAGATTTCTAAAATACATGATGAATGGGCAATGGTAATGTACCAAACAATCAGGCAAACCCATATTGGAATGTACAGTATGTGCGTAGTCGCCTATCTGATCACTAATCAAACCATTGCAGGCGACTCTGGTGTCGAGTCGCCTATTCCTAGTGCAGGGGTTTTCGTCAATGTTGGTGTACCCGCTCTAACGACACCACTTGCATCTTTCGCCGATTTGAGCCAATTGGCTTTCCGGCCAGCTTCGTACACTTCTTCTAGTACTTGCCCAAATCGACCTTCCTCACGGTACTGCAAATACTTTTTATAAATGGCAAGGGCCTAGATAAAAGATTGAGATGTCAAGGTGCGCAGAATCAAACACATAGCCATAGAATCAAAAGTTGAAGACAGTTGGGTCATTTGAAAGTAAAACCATATCATGAAGTTGCAAAGGATCATCATTACGTACCGTTCTAGCATCTTCGACACTGTCATGAGTGTCCTTTTGGATATCTTCGTTTAAGAGATGCCATGCCAAGAATCGTAGAGATATTTTACTAGAAATTCCAATCAAGACACGGGTGAGCAACAGATGATAATCATCCAACAAAGAATCGCGGGCTCAACAAGAGCACCCACCGTTGCCGATTACGAATGTGGTAGATGTCGACTGTGTCAATTACTTGTTCTGGAGGAACAAGAATATCTGCAATAAATACACCGAAATTAAATGCTCAGTTGAATTGATCACGTGACACCTTATTTTGACCGACATAACCGTTACATACTGATTATACGAAAATCTTTTTTCAGGCCGTGCCCAACGAAGACGCAACCCATATCAACAAGAAGCCGCAGTTTCTTGTAAGCAACTTTCAAAGGTACCAACGTGTGCTTAGAGGTGGCTGGGTCCAAATCGCCAGCTGCATTAGAGGATATGTAAAATTTGAAGATTTAAGGTCGCACACATCAATGCAGAAATGCGAAAGATAGCTGGTAAGTCGCGTGATTACATTAAATGGAACATACCTTCAATTCCACTAAATTCGGTTAAATAGTCAACGACTGGTTCGCTTGTGGCAATGTAATCATCAATAAAAGGAACAGCATCGTCATCGCCGCGCAACACGCTCACACGTGCAAGGCTCAGTCTACTTGGGCGAATCATCGACTTGGTCCCATCGCTGCGTATTTCTGTCTCTTCTTGGTTCAAGGCAACGAACTCTGCGTCAATCGCCACGAGAGTACCTGGCCCAGGTAATTCTTCTGGCGACAAAATTTTATGAGAAATTGGGGTGTCGGTGCGGTTTCTACAATGCGGAGGAACATGGTGATTTTGTTTCTATATCTTAGTAACGCATAAGAGCCACTTGAACCATTTGACACAGTAACATCAAAGAGAATATCAAAATGCACGAGATCCAACATACTTGGATATCGATATATCGTCAAAAAGAATGGATGTGTCTACACTAGACGGCAAGGAGTCCAAATCGATCAATTCGTTTGCGTTAACTCGCGTATACTGCACTGCGGCTGGAACCTAATCAAAAATTGAAGTGTGTTGTAAGGCAACAACTTTCCACAATACCAATGAACTTCGTTATACCAGAGGAAGAGAACGCATACCTTCCAGGAACCCTTGAAAGACCTTACTTCCTGCTCTGTGACGTTTTTGACCAAAAAGTCATTGAACAGATACCATGGGCTCCTTTTCTCGCTCGTCAGCTCACTATCAGGGACTGTTTTTATTTTTTTTTTATTTTTTTTTATTAGGGATGTTAGTAGCAAGGAAGAAGAAGAAATAAATAGCAGATGGCGAGACAAATACCAACCTCTCACATGTGATACCAAATGGGGAATGTCCTTTTCTTGCTGGATCTGTGAAACGACGGACTGTGTATAATGAAGTATTCAGGTCGGTTTATTATGCCTTGCAGATCGTCTCTTATTAGTAGAGCGTTCATGTACTGCTAGCACGGGAGGGTAGTGAGTGCTCATCTATCGCAATTTCCGTAAACAAACATGCCGATCTTACCGTCAGTTCATACACGCCGCAATCAATACCGTCCCCCTCAAACTCTGCTTGCGCCAATGGTTCGCGATCGAGTTCTTTCACGATGAATTCGTTGCCATTTAATTTCAGACCGAGTCTGCAAGTGTCACAAATTGCGGCAAAATGAATTTGCGGCAATAAATAGAATACCCGCCATGCAACAAAAACAATATTTGTCGGTATGGTCTTGCCAGTATTAATACTGACCTTTTAGGCAACCATGGGCTTTCAGTTGCAACGCGGCCTGCCCCATCTGTGAAATTGGGCTCCAAGATCTCCCCATATTGCCTCCAAAATACCGCCTGCTCGTTTGATGTGACTCCAGAGTTGATAGTGAGCACCGGTGGTAGCCCTCGGAGGATTTTGCGCGCGACCATTGGCTGAGACTGCTGACATTTCGTACAGAACGCTTTGGTTGGCGTCTCGCGCCGCAGGCTTGCGTGAAGGATATCGGAAAAACTCTTGCGTGGAATGACCGTCTCAAACTGTTTACTTTGGCCGACAGTAGGTATTGACTATGAACAAGGCAAGATTTCGACAGGAGAAGAAAGCCAAGAGATGCAAAGGTTTTGTCAATATTCCAACATCGTCCAATGCAGAACCCAGACTGAATTCAGGTTCTATTCCAAGGAATTAATGGATTAGTACCAACCTTCTTGGGATATACCAAATCGACTACAAACGGATACGTCATACGCATTGCCTCATTCCCACATTGACTGCACTGGCTCACGCTCGCGGTTTTCAGGCCAAATAATTGTTGAATCAGTGATGGCACTTCACCGTCTTCCTCGTTGATCGCAATGTCGTCTTCATTGGCGATCGACCGCAACATTTTTGGGTTGGTCTTGGGTGTGTTTGTCTCTTGGTGAAGCTGTTCCAAAATAAAGCGGTTGAAATTCTGGATCAAGCCTGAATAAGATAGAGATGGCTCTGGCGTTTCTGGTTCAAAAAGACCAAGGCCATCGGCTAGTTGCAGAAGGAATAATCGATATAGAAGAATAAGTCGGTATGCCGCAATTTCACATTTCGTCTCAAAAGATACACAATCTGATTTTGTGACCTTCGACTGCGTCCACGCACCTTGCGGAATGGTACTAAATGCCTTCAAAAAATTGCTCGCTTGGCAGTTCTGCCCCTTCGAATCTTCCAGCATACGGAACAAAAACCCGAGCTCGCAACACAAGCAATTCTCCTTTGGACAAGGCTGGCCAATGTGTGATTTGGTGACATATCGTAGCAGCAAGGTAAAATACAAAACTTGTAGCAAAGCGTTGCAATACGAGTTTGCAATGTGCGTCTCTAAGCCTCCATAGTTAGTTTTGTTGTAGAAGCTAATCGAAGAAAAGATTACATGTTAATGGTGGGGCTTCAATGTGTGAAAATTGAAATTACATCAACGTGTCTACGGATTCGTACCCAAAATCGAAATCATCAACGCCAAATCGACTGTACTGGATCTCGACCCGTCGGTAACATTTCGGCATTGCCGAATCGGTCTCGTCCCATTGCTCCATGTGGTCCTCGTCAAAAGAGGAGATCGAGCCAGTCTTCATAAATTGGAAAGGAAGAGATTGTTAAAGATATGAGCCAAACAAAAAGGATGTATCCGATCCCTTCCTCTTCCTCCCCCCCCCCC
>RBNI01005587.1:0-12373 GCA_003990745.1 Jimgerdemannia flammicorona
GGTGGCTTGGTTGGAGGTTGCAGGGTGATCGAAGATATTGCTTGGTGGAGAAAATCTGTAGGCAGAGTGGTGGGAGGGTTAAAGTAGTGGGTGAGAAGATGGTCTTTGTTCAGGAGGGGGTGGGGAGAGGCTCCCCTATGGGGATCAGGTAGTGGGAGGAAATACTGTAAACTTATTAATAGATGGGTAATAAATGGCAGAGTCCAAGTGACTATAAAAAAAAAAAAAAAAAAAAAAAAAAAAAAAAAAAGAATTGAAACAAGTCAGAGAGGATGAATATAGAAGGAGGGCTGAAAGGTGGGGGGAAGGAGGTGGTCCAGAGAGTGGAGGAGATAGTTGATGAGAAGAAATAGTTGTGGAAAATGCTGGTTAATATGACAGCTAAGGAGCTAGGGGAGGTAGACTTTATGTGCTCAGTGAGAGGCACTAGGGAGAGATTCTGCAGAGTGAGAAGATGGTGCAGAAATTCTGGGATGAGATAATGGCAACTTTGCTGGAAGCTGAGCAATATCAGATAGATGATGAAAGGGAGAAGGTACTTCTTATTAGTGCATCACAACCCAAGCCAACCCATGTACATATTTAACCTGACCTGGAATTATATGTCACCCATCTTTAACCTGACCCAGAATTATATGTCACCCATCATTAACCTGACCCAGAATAATATGTCACCCATCTTTAACCCAACCCAGAATTATATATCACCCATCTTTAACCCAACCCAGAATTGTATATCACTCATCTTTAACCCGACCTGGAAATATATGTCACTCATCTTTAACCCAACCCGGAATTATACATAACCTGTCTTTAACCCAACCTGAGAAATATACGTGACCCAACCCGAGAAATATATGTGACCCAACCTGAGAAATATACGTAACCTGACCCTGATCTGTATTTAACCTGACACAGATCTGTCTTTAATCTGCCTTTAAGCTACAAGGCACCAAAAAAAATATATTGCACATCTAAGATATATATTTAGAATAAACAAACAGAAACATAATTAGGAATCAGAAATCAAAATGAAATCAGAAATAAATAGGAAGTAAATCAGGAAAATAAAGAACTTACTAGTGTGAACAGATCTTACTCTTCATCGCTATAAACCAACTGATCCTCCTCCTCTTCATCGCTATAAACCAACTGATCCTCCTCCTCTTCATTGCTATAAACCAACTGATCCTCCTCCTTCTCATATTCCGAACCATCTTTCTCCATATATTCCAAACTGCCTTCCTCTATATCCTCCTCCTCTATATCCTCCTCTGCACTGACCTTCTCCATACCAACCTCCATTTCATTGTCCACACCAACCTCCCCGTGTTCCTCCATGCTGACCTCCCTGTGTTCCTCTGCACCGACCTCCCCATATTCCTCTGTGCCAATCTCTCCATATTCCTCTACACCGACCTCCCCCACACCAACCTCTCCATGTTCCTCTGCGCTGACCTCCTCCATGCCAACCTCCTCATGTTCCTCTGTGCTGACCTCCCCTGCACTAACCTCCCCTGTGCTGACCTCTCCTGCACCAACCTCCCCTGCGCCAACCTCTCCACTGACCTCTCCATCTCCTCCACCACTACCCACCTCAACAAAATGCACAAGCCCTGCCATCCATCAGTCACGTATAAAGTATTTTGTCGTTCTTCACTGGTACTTATTCAAATATGGCCAGCCATTTTTTGTGTTCATCCATGACAACAATTCCATCTGGACAACCTTGCTTATTCCATACTTTGGCATTCACCTTGAAGCTGGTGTAGTATGATGAATGTTCTATAATTTTTGCATGGTTTTCTATCACTCTTATGACTTCTTGCCTCAGTTGGTCATCATGTACTTTCTTAATGCATTTTTTGGCCACAGCAAAAGCATGCCTAATGTCAGATTTGTAAGGCCTTTTCTCCATGAGGTTTGAGGCATCTGGGAAATTGATTTGGCAATACTTCCAGGTGGTGTTTGGGCAAACTTGATGGCAAAAATGGCAATTGTAACAAGATTTCCACTCCAGCCCAGGCTTAGAAGTCAGAGGATATATATATTTCGAATATTATTAGGAAAAAAATTCGGACACTGATTTAAAAAGAAAAAAAAAAAAAAACTAACTTTTTCAAGCTGTGTTATTGGGATCTGATGGGGGACCTTGTGCTTATGGACCAGTGGCAAGCTGGCAGTCAAGCTGGAGATCAGAGAGCTGAGGGTCAGTGAGCTGGGAGTTAGCGAGCTTGTCAACCTGGGTGTCAGCAAGCTTGGCAGGCTGGGTGTCGGCAAGCTCAGCAGGCTGGGTGTTGGCAAGCTTGGCAGACTGGGTGTCAGCAAGCTGGGCATCTTTAGGGTGCTGAGCTTTGGGATGGCAAGCTGAAGTGCATTGAGCTTATGGGGGCGAAGTAAATACTTATTGGCTGAGCACTCATATCTATGTTTTCTCAACATAGTGGTGAATTAAGTGAGGCGAAGTAAAGGACGAGACAAAGTGAAAGATGAGGCAAAAAGAATGAGAGGTAAAAGTAAGCTTTCAATATCTTAAATGTTCAAAAGCTATAATATCTTTCAGAAGCTCTTTCGGAATCTCTCCAAAATCTCTTTCAGAAGCTCTTTCCAAATCTCTTCGAAATCTCTTTTGGAATCTCTTAGAAATCTCTTTCAAAACCCATTTCTAAATTGCATATTGTTTGCAATCTGAGGAATGAGGGTGAGGGAGATAGAGGAATATGTGAGGGTTGTGTAAGAGAAGTGGAACACAAGAGGAGTGGAATACAAGAGGAGTGGAATGCAGTGAGGAAAGCTCTGGATTGTAAGTGTAAGTGTAAGCATAAGTGCAAGTGCAAGCTTTGCTCTGCTCAGCTGATAGCTAATATCACATGATATCAGCTTATTATCAGCTTGTCAGACTGAGCAGAGCAAAGCTTATGCTTATGCTTATACTTATGCTTGCAATCTGGAGCTTTCCACACTGTGTTCCACTCCTCTCTGCGTGATTCAGTGGGTTCTGCATAAGCCCCGATTGAGCAAGGTTTGCAACAACATTTGAGCAAGATTTGTGGTGTGTTTGAGCGAGATTTGCAGTGAGGTTCGAGCAAGATTTGCAAGTGAGATTTGCATAAGCCAGGCTTTGGAAGCCTTGCACTTGCAAGCTCAGCTGATAGCTGATATCATGTGATATCAGCTTATATACATATCATATCAGCTTGTGACTGAGCTTGCCAGGCTTGCAAGTACAAGACTTGCAAAGCCTGGCTTATGCAAATCTCACTTTAATCTTATGTGCAAATCTTGTTTGCAAATCTCACTTTAATCTTGCTTGCAAATATTGCTCAAACCTCACTGCAAATCTCGCTCAAATGCACTACAAACTTTGCTCAAATGTCATTGCAAACCTTGCTTAATGCAGAATATGCTGAATCTCCAAAGTATGTTTGCTGTTTGCAGTTGCGTTATGGGTACCAGTTTACCACCCATGCATATTTATTCATCTATCCTCTGTCCACAATCAATCATTGGCTATTGCATGCCACCTCACTGCTCTCTCTCTTGCTGCCCCCCAGCTTACTGACTCCTGTTCCAGGCCCTACAGTTCCTGGCTTTTCCCACCACTTACTGCCTCTCCCCAACTCTCTGCCCTCTAGTTCACTGCCCAGCTCGTTTCCCAGTTCGCCACTCCCTAGCTCATCACTTCCTAGCCACTTTCCAGCTCTCAGCCTCCCACTCAAGCTCCCAGTCCTGCCATCATCAAACATTCGAAATGTCTAAAGATCAAGAAGTACATTTAGGAGAAATCTCAGAACTGTCAGATGATATATCAGAGGATATATCAGAGGATATATCAGATATCTCCACCAGTTCATTATCACTAATGTGCATGAGAATAAAAATAAAAACAAAACCTGGTGATAGCTAGGTTTGGAATCATGCCACAAAGGTAGTTTTATACATTGTGCTAATGATTGAATTTATAGAGGTGATTGGTCTCATCAGTCATAAGGGTGAGTGGTCAGTTGTAAGTAGTTGAGGTTTTAATATAGTCTTATATCTCTCTATTCAAATAGAATTTACAAAGTAAGCTCATCAGTTGCAACTATTGCATAATTTGGAGCTATATATCGAAGGACAGCAATATCAACAATCTTAAACGACATCTCTAGAAGCATCACAATGCCATGCTCTTACCTCTCCAGCATGCTGAGAATCCTCACTGGTCTAAGAAAGATGATATTGTGAGTATGGATAGCATGAAATTCAGGAAGTACTTAGGAGGTTATTAGAAAAATAATTGATCAAATTTTATTATTACAAATAGGAACACACTAACAAGACTTTAAGTGATGAAAATTTCCATCAGTTAATTGCCAACTTCATTGTCACTGGATATCAGCCATTCCCCACTATCGAAAATACTGGCTTTAAGTATCTCCTTCACATATTATGCCCTGATCTGGCCCTTCCATTAGCTGATATGATTTCGAAAGTTATTTGAAAGAAATTCGAACTATTGCAGACTCAAGTGAAAGTAAGACTAGCAGGGCTCAAGTCAAAGGTGTCACTTACACTTGATTGTTGGATATTAGATATTAACATCAAGGCCTTCCTTGAAATAACAGCCCATTAGATTGACAGTAATTGAAAGAGACATGATATTATCTTAAACTTTGTGAATATCAGTGAAATAAAACACATGGGTGCCAATCTTGCGAAAAGTCTGGAGCTGGTAATAGATGATTTATTGCCTAGTGACAATCAAATCATTGCTATTGAGTGTGACAATGCCAGTAATAATGATACTCTGTTTGAGAATCTCCATCATCTGCTCGCTCATGTATACTGTTTCGGGCATATGTTGAATCTCATCATTCATGATGCTCTTGGTTCTCTTAGCGAGCCCATTGGAAAGTTATGGGAGTTGATAAAGAAGATCAAAAATTCATCACAATGACAAGCACAACTGGTGAAGGTCTGTGAATCCTCTGGAATTCCCATTTTGAAGCCTCTCTTAGATGTTATAACAAAATGGAGTTCTACACATGAAATGTTAGCGTGTGCTCTGGAGATTCATAAGGTAAGATTTTAAATCTATTTGTATAGATTTTGGAATATAATTTGGAAGTATTTTGGTACTAAATAAATTAATATTACATCCAAATAGGGCTTAGATATATTGTGTGCCATGGATAAGCAAATGATCAATATATCTGAAGATGCATGGTAACAATTTGAATTGATTTGCCAATTTCTCAAGCCTTTTGCCAAAGTGACAACTATGATGTCAGCTTCGAAGTATCCTACAATAGTGACTGTTATTGTACTATTTAATCAGCTATATGATCACCTCGAGGATGTCATTGATATATATCAAACTGGTGAACATTTTAATCAGATATATATATGATTTTGAAAGTAATTTTATTTGTGAATTTAGGAACTAATTTAGTGAGTAATTGGGATGTAATATGTGTATATTTTTATTTTTTATAGATAATGCTTACCACTGCTGAGAATGCATGTATAAACTTCTAAAGTATTACTGCAAGAAGACACCATTATACAGTATGGCTTTGGCCTTAGATCTATATATCAACATACATTATTTCCATTGTGAGCAATGGAAAAAATCCTTAATTGATGAATGGAAGAATCAGATGGAACATATCTGGGAAAAGGAGTATAAGCCTGTTAATGCTATCATTATACCCTCAATATCTTGTGATGCCAATGATTTTATCAACTCAATATATGAGAAGAAACAGTATGTCAATATGGATGATGAGCTTGAATAGTGGGTGTTGTTTTTATGTTTTTTGGTTAGCTTGGTTAATTTTCACTCATATTTCTCTGTTTTAGTTATTTGTCAGAGAATCCAGCTGATCCTCGTATAGATATACTAGATTGGTGGCAGCAAAATCAGTCAGTATATCCTAATCTTTCAAGAATAGCTTGCAATTATCTTGCTATTTCAGTGACATCTATTCCATCTGAATGTATTTTTTCTATTGCTGGTGAGCTAGTGACTGAACATTGAAACAGCTTGTGTATAAATATAATTCATGCATGCATGTGTTTGGATTCTTGGTAGTCTTCAGATATTTTCACTTTCAATTGCTCTGAATATTATCCAAATATTTTCTGAATCATTTTTTCAGAGCAGAGTTCAGAGGGTTGGGTTCAGGATCGGGTTCAGGGGTCAGGTTCAGGGTTGGGTTCAGGGCTCAGGTTCAGGTTTGGGTTAAGGGTAAATAATGCATCAGGTGACATACATTTCCAGGTCAGGTTAAAGATGGGTTATGTTTAATTCCGGGTTGGGTTAAAGTGGGTAATGTATCTTTCTGGGTTCGGTTAAAGATGGGTGACATATAATTCTGGGTCAGGTTAAAGACAGGTGACATATAATTCTGGGTTGGGTTAAAGATAGGTGACATATAATTCTGGGTTTGGTTAAAGATAGGTAATATCTAATTCTGGATTGGCTGTTTTACAGGTTGGGTTTCAGGTTAATCAGGTCAGGTTTGTGGAGCACTACTTCTGATAATTACAAATGACCATGCTGCCTATCTGTGAGGCCTGAGGAAGAGGTTGGAGAAGTGGTAGATAGTGTGTGAGGAGTATAGGACTGATATAGAAGCTGTAGATGGTGTAGACTATCAGGAGATCTTGAAGGCTTTAGATGCTCAGCTGGGAGAGGCAGATGAGCTTGAAGAAGAGAGAAATCTGGATATTGTGGGTAATATGTTGAGCATTAAATTGTAGAGTGGGCAGATGATCTTTAAAAACTAATTTAATAAGGCCAAGAGTAGCAGTCTCCTTGGCTCTGAATGTAAACAGATTGTAAATTGTAGAAGTTGTAACAAAGTAATAGAGTAACACATGCTTAGTTATGTATATATAAAAATAAAAATAAAACTATCCTCATTTAATATACCTCACAATGTACAAGCCCAAGTCTGCTCAGCACCATTAATTTTGAACCACAGGTCACCATCCTTATTAGTGTGTGTAAAGATTATCAGCCATCTGTTAGCTCCTAGTTGCCATCTTTAATATATTAAAAATAATAAATACATAAGGTTCAATATCTGCTTACAACCCATCTTTAGCTGAAATGAAAAAAAAAAAAAAAAAAAAAAAAAATACACACCATTAAAGTAAGTTTCTCACCTCTGATATATACTATTTGCAGTAGCCCTAAGTGTATCTCTATCAGCAAATGAGTGATTTGTAACAGAACCAGGATGTACTATATATATAGTAGTCATATTAGCTATAATGTCCTAAAACAATATATATTATATAAAAAATAAATGAGATATATACTCAGAAAGTTATTTATCTTTTTATTGTCTAGAGTTTATTCCTACAGATAATTTATACATTGTTGTCATTTTTGCTTTATTCATAATATCAACATTTAACTAATTGGATAGTAATCTACAAAGTAGCAACATATATTGATTAATTATATATAGTATAATATTATACAATTGAAAGATAATGTTATATTGTAGATGGTGCTGCTTATTTATTTCAATATAGCCTATCTTTGCTTGATAACAATACCAGATATATGCCTGGTGGTATTTTGATATTCCAGCAGATGATTACTAGAGATATGTCAGACAGGAACTAAGTAGTACAATTTCTCTGTAATATATTTCTTATGTGGTGTTTCTGGAAAGTCTTTATGCTGCCATTTGTATTTCCTTTTCTGGAGCTCAGGTACTGTCAGTCTATTCTACTCTCTACTGCTCTCTCTAGTATCATTTAGGTCAGCATAATAATTCATATTCAGGACAATCATCTTCGGTATTGTATTATGGAAGAAGAGATGAAATATCCCAATATCAGTCTGATTGACATCATCAGGGAGGACTGTATGACATGAGAGAATTGGAGTGGTGTGTATAAGACAAGAGAAGTCAGAAACAGCAGGAATGTCTAGAATGGCAAAAACATTAGGAACAGAAGGAGGAATGTTGTCATTGTCATCATCTGGAACTGCAGGAATGATAGCAGATATAGTTCTTTTGACAGCTGAGGAGTTGGGGGAAGTGGACTTATGTGTGATGTCTGAGGAGCATTTGGCAAGGATTCTGCATGGAGATGGGGTGGTGGGGGCACTGAAGGCAGAGATACTTATGATTCTCCTGGAGGAGGAGGGATATGAGGTTGATAAGAAGAGAGAGGCTGAGCTGGCAGTTATTGCTAGTGAGCATGTGGTCTACTATTGGGCAGAGCATCATAGTTTGTAACTCTGGCAGGAGATATGCCTGGAGTATTGTGAGGACTTTGAGAAAAAAGAGAATGGGGTGATGGCTGAACTTCTGGTTGGGTTGGAGGCACAGGTAGCAGAAGAGAAGTAACTGGTTGTAGAACATAACTTGGACTTAGCACAGGAGGAGTTGAATGTAGATTTGTAGAGGTTGAGATTGATAATCAGCATTATTTCTTATAAACAGTACAACTAATATTTTCTCTCTAAATGTGAATGAGTTAAGGGGTTCTGGGCAACATAAGAACATTTTTACTTTGCTTAAGGAATTGGAGGCCAATCTCTATTTACTGCAGAATGTATAGTGTGAGGATGAGGATGATCAGATGAAGTAGACTAGAGAATGGGGAGGAGATACTGCTTGGATTGGCAAAGTGGTGATTCTGGTGAGGAAGGGTAGAGGGGATTTGAGTGGAATCAAGAGCTGGGGTGACTGTTTGGTCTGAGCAGAATGGCATCAACCTGGGTGGGAATTAGTGAGAGTTGGCACCTGCTACTGCCCTGCAGTTAGGGGTGAGCAGATTGTATGGATTAGGGATCTGTTAGAGGAGGGTATTCTCTTAGAGGAAGGCATTGATGTTCTGGGAGGTGACTTTAATATGGTGTGGGATCTGCAGCTGGATAGAACTGATGGAGAGAGGGGTGTAGGCAGGAGGAGTAGTGGTTTGGATAAGTGAGAGGAGATAGAGAACCTTAGCTCCTTTAGGGATATGGGTAGAACATAGTGGGGCAATAGGAGGATCTATATGCACTGGGTGAATGGCCTGGGTATGAGGATTGACTGGATTCTGATGGCCGAATATTGGGGTACTGATGTTTGGAGGACTCTAGAGGTAG
Source organism: Jimgerdemannia flammicorona (assembly GCA_003990745.1). Classification (NCBI taxonomy): domain Eukaryota; kingdom Fungi; phylum Mucoromycota; class Endogonomycetes; order Endogonales; family Endogonaceae; genus Jimgerdemannia; species Jimgerdemannia flammicorona. The sequence goes on from RBNI01005587.1 coordinate 9,104, forward strand.
AGTGGTGCCCATGGTCTGATCACTGGGGGCTATTGGAGCAGGGGCAGTTTGGGGGTGTGGAGATAAACCTGGACTTTGGTGCCTTAACTCCTCTCTGCTGGCTGAGAAGGGGTTGTGGGACCCATGGGTGGAGGACATCCAAGTGAAGATCACTAACTGGATTCATCTGTGAGTGTCTGTTGGATGAGATTGAAGGAGGCTGCAAGGGTTTATTGAAGAGGAGCTGGTAGGGAGACTGAGAGGTAGTGAAGGAAGCGAGTAAGGTGTGCTTCTAATAGGCTGATTAGATTGCAGATGGAATGGGCTAAGTTGCTTTCTTCTGAAGAGGTGGAGGATTGGAGGTTGGAGTGGGCGAAATTAGAGGTAGTGGAGTTGCAACAGATATTGAGAGAGGAGGAGGAGATTTGTATGAAAGGAATGGCTGCCAGACTATGGTGGCAGGGACTTGAGGAGAGAGAGCAGTCTACTAGATACTTGTCTAGACTCCTCCAGGCTAGGAGGGTGTGACATCAATAGGATGGGGTCTTGGGTACTGAGGGGGATATGGTGCATGGCATGCAACAGATCTTGGAGGAACTGAAGGAGAGATGGAGAGGTCTGACTCAGGGAGGTCTATGCCTTATGGACTTTCCTAAGAGGCTGCACTGCCTATGAGCTTGGTGGCTGAAAAGGGCTGCTGAACTGCAAGGGGGGGGGTTGGGTACTATTGATGCAGAAGGTGTGGGAGATGAGATTCTCCCCTTGGGGGTAATTGAGAGATTTGCTATCTCTAGTGGGCCTGGATGGCAGCCACTGACTGCAGTATAAGGGCTTCTGGTGGGGGGTGGTAGATGGAGTGCACTGTATTAGTCTGCACTGAAGGAGTAATGAGGGGGAGATACTGTGGGGACCAGCTGTGTGGCAATGAGATAGGCTGCTTCTAGGGGGCATTCTGCTTGCTGAGTTTGATATTAGTGATGGAGTAGAGTGTCAGCAGGGTCTTGGTCAGGATATTTGGCTGAGTAGTTGGCAGGCAGTGAGGATTGGTGAGGAGTGAGACTGGGCAGGAGTTTGGTTGTAGAGTGCTGAGGTGAGGAGATGGTTTCCTCCCAAGTTCTGAGTGGTATGGTGGCAGATGCTGCAGATGAATATAATGTTGAATTTCTGTGCTGGTCATCTGGAGGAGGGTGGCTGGTTGGACTGTGAGGAGTGTTATAATGTCAGACAGGTTGGGGGTTTTGTGCAGACACCAGAACATTGGCTAGGAGAATGTGAGGTTCTGGGGGACTTTTAGATAGTAGTGGGGGATCGGCTGGGTGTGGAGAGAAGGTTGGATGGAGAGCATGGGTGCTGGGAGAATTTGAAATCTTGGTTAGTGGAGGGTGTGGGAAATGAATAGCTCAGTATAGAGTGGGTGTTAGCTATTTGGGTAGGGCTGGCTGGGCACTGGTTCTTTATATTTGAGGAGGGGAGACAGTTAGGTCTGCAAGAGAAGTTGCTAAGATGGGAGGGGTTGATGGGTGACTTATTGACAGGGTGGTGGGTAGGCTGGGGTCCCCAGGGTTGGCATTGTCACTATCTAGTAGAAGGGGTATGTGAACTAAGTGGTGGGTGGGTTGCAATGGTTAATGATCTCATGGTCTTTAATTATGAAGGAGTAGGGGTGGGAGGGCCCTCTAGGGGGATTGGATAGGAGTGGGCTCAATATATTTATATGGGTTAGAATAGTGTATTAATAAAGCAAGAAGTCCAAGTGACTATAAAAAAAAAAAAAATAAATAAAAATAATAGCTTATAATTTGTCCAATTCAGTAGACCTTACTAAGTATGTTCAGAGTATTAGATTAGGCTTCATCAAAATAGAGAGGTGTTAGGCTATGGATATTCATAAGAAGTAAGGATACTGTGGCACAGTTGATAATAATATTTCTAATATCAGTATGGATGTGATTGTAGACTTCAGTAGTCATGATTAGATATATTTGAGAGTTATATATAGTTGTTTTTTGGTTTGGTGTGATTCTCTATTTTGATATTCTGTATATCTGGTATATATACTTTTAATCTTGATTAGTAAGATTCTGTTTTCATATATCTTATATTCTGTGACTTTAGCTTAACTCAGTTTTATAATCTTATATATAATTTCTGTTTGTTCAAAGAGTGATATATGATTTCAGTAGCTTGAAGGTTATGAACTTACAAAAAAGACTTTGTTTTTTTTTAATAGTTTATTGTTTTAAAACTATTTTCCTATAAAATTATCTCTCAAAAATTTCTAAAATAGATTTTGACTATCAAGATAGATAATACAACAAATAATATAAAATTTTTTACATTTTAGCTACTAACCTTCAATAGAAAAATATTTCCTTTGATGCAAAAAATTACCATATATATTGTCAGACCCAAGTACTAAACCTTACTGTACCAAATTATCTCAAATATATAAACAAAACATCCTGAGACAAAGGTGGAATTAGTGGTAAAAATCAGAGTATTACTTCTAAGCTATGCCAACTAGTTGTAATGGTCTGATAATCTCTATAATAATAAGCCAAATTCATATATAGTATAGGGCTCCTGAAAGAGCTACTATTAGATATCTATATCTGTTAGAACTCAACATATGTAATAATCAAATATATACTAAAGTTTGCTATAGTTAGTAATTTTTAGTTTACTAATACAAATTAGTTTATTGTAAAAGAGGGAATTTTATTGAAGTTACATAGGTCACATATTTCACACTTTAGTGATGAATGACATAAATCCGATGGAATAGTATAATTACATATTGATATATTAAGTTACTATCCCAATACTCCCACTCAATGAGATATATATCTAAAAAAAAAAAATATAACAAATATCAAAAAAAAAAAAAAAAAAAAAAAAAAAAAAAAAAAAAAAAAAAAAAAAAAAAAAAAAAAATAGCAAAAAACAAAAAAAAAAAAAGAACGCAAACTAGAGTAAAAGCAATGCATAATATATATAAAACTAGAACTGCATGTAACCCAATTTACTATGTAAAATCCTATATTCAAGGAATTTTCATAGGTTGAAAAGTATTCTAAAATATACCTGAAATATCTGAAATATCTACCTATAGATAAAAAATGTAATATATATAATTCATTAATAGATGAGAGATGTAACCAATATAAATATGGTGCAAAAGGCTTTTAATAGTCTGAAAAATATTACATAATCAACTAAATGCTAGTGTATAGTTTATAAGATCTATTTCTTTTTTTTTTTTTTTTTTTTTTTTTTTTTTTTTTTTTTTTT
>RBNI01005588.1:0-12371 GCA_003990745.1 Jimgerdemannia flammicorona
ACCCTATGCTCATACCCACAGCCTGAGGACCTCCCCCCCTCCCAAGGCTCGCCTTGCCCTTCCCCACAGCAGCACCAGCCCTGTCACCAACTGGCCATCCACTCCCCTTCACCTTGTCAGCAAAGCTTGCAGGGCCAGTCTTTCCCCCATTCCCACCTGACACTGGCCCTCCTCCAGAACCCTCACCGTCCTTCGATCCTCCAAAGGCCCCCATCCCCAGGCCATAACCCCTCCCCACATTCTGCCAACTGAAGGCCCCAGGTCCACCCGACCCAGCACACCCATCAGAACTCTTGCTCGATGACATTTTTATAGTACCTTTTCTCTAAGTTGCACTGAAAACTGTTGCTTGAAGTTTGTGTAACATGAATTGTACAGGAGAAAGGTGTCTGGCTGCACCTGACCTGCTAAATAGCAAAGACTTCTATGATAATAAAAGTAAAAAGAGGCCAATAAAGTAAACAACTAGCTAAGAAGAACAAACAAAGGCCAGAGAGGTAACCACCCTATTGACAGGCTGGATAAACCATTTTGTCACAGTCATAAAGATAATAAATGTGAAAAGCAAAAAGAAGAGAGGCTAAGATAAAATACACAAATGTATAGAGCCAACTACAGAAACAATATTGAAATCTAAACATCAAAGGACTGATATTAGATGAATAACTCAATGTGCTCTCAACAAGGGAACCAATTAAGGTGAATGAGAGAAAAGAAGGAAATAAAGAAAATTTGCAATCACTTGATCACCCAAGCATCTTTGTAATCTCAGTCAGGCAGAACCTGACTATGAGGTGGCTATCAGAATTAAACATGGCAACAATAGTATGGTAGGCTATCTGATGAAGAGTGTAAAGATAGTAGGTGCAAAGTTCCTCCTATCATTTATTATTGGTAAACAAATTGAGCTATTTATTATGATTGGAATTATCTTGGAATGCGGAATATGAACCATCAAGAAGACTACACCTGAGGAGATGGTCATGATGAAACTTATCTCTACAGGAGCAGGGGTGGGGTTGGCCAAAGTAGCCATAATGCCAGGTAAGGGCAGAATACACAAGCCAGGGTGGGGAAGGAGAGAATGCAATCAGCACCTCAAGACCATAAACATCTTTGGGAGAAATATACTAAATGAGAGTCTGGGAGGAGGATGCCCATTCCTGGAGCAGCTAGTCCTGAAGGAATGACTGGAGAAAGGAGCAGAGCAAGCAAGTCTTGTGGATCTGGTGACAGAGGTCCCAGTACCAGTTGAAAAAGGCAAGCCAGGAGGTCCAATGCTGGAACTTGTCAATGATAAAACCCAGGGGACACATGATAAAGCACTCAGTAAAAGGGCCAATAGGGTTGTTACCAGACTTACTACACCAATCCAGATGGGCTTAGAATATACAGTAGAGGTCTGATATACAATGAAGGAAGGAAGAGAGGCTAAGGATTGAGCTGCCAAGTTTAGGATAGCTGGAAAATCTGACTGCCCAAGCTACAGCATCATCAATGACCTGCTTGGGTCACTTTAATTCCTGAAGCCCCATGGTAGTTGCCAGGCAAGAGGCTTGTAGAAAAGGAAGGCTATATTCCAGCTGAGGCCTAATAAATGTACATATGATGGCCAGCTTGACCATTGGTGACCAGAGGGGACTATGGGTATTGCAGAATCAAAGAGTCCATTCTGTCTTTGCCATATTCTGTAATGTAAGGCTGACAAAGTCAAACCCTTTGTTGGTGTATGGAATACCCAGATATACATAGGAGGGGGGATGCAGATAGGGCTCTCCCCCAATCTGCACAGTATAGTCGGGAGAGTCAACATAACTACACTTCTTGGGATTGAGTTCCATACTATTCACCAAGAGTCAACTTTTGTAAAAATCAATCATCCTCTGCCCTTCTGCAGCAGTGTAGGAGGTGAGGGCAATATCATCTGCAAAGAAGAGTCTGAGAAAGAAGTCATACTTCTTAAACTGCTCATTGAAGGAGGCAGTGAGGGGGTCAATGAATATGTCAAAGCACCAAAAAGAGGGAAGAAAGTCCTAGAAGAGGTCACACTCAGTAGGGACCAAAGGTGTGACAAGGCCATTAACAACTACTTGATAAGAACAGTAATTGAACAGGCTTCAGATGATGCTAAGAAGGGCTGCATTGGCTCCTCATTCCTCAAGTCAAGAAAGAATAAGGTTGAGGGGGACTCTGTCATATGCCTGCTAGAGCTCAAGAAAGACATAGTGGCCCCATCTCTTGGCCCATGTCTTATGTGAGAGCAAGATATGGGAAAGATATAAAAAGTGGGTTCAGAAGCTGCCTTGGCAGCATGATATTTCTGTCTGGCCACTTTGGCTCTTGATATAGCCTTCCAAATATCACTCCAAGAGTCTATGAAATATCTCAGTGAGAGCAATAGAGCAAATCCCATCAATTGTCTGGAATTTCTCCTTTTTGGAAACTGGGATAATGATGGTAGAGTTTCAGTAGCAGAGAGTGAGCCCCCAAACTACACACATCTGGAAGAAGAAGGATAAGGCTTTTGATAGGCTACAGGGAGTATCCTTCTCACCTGCCATTACCCAAAGGATCCAGACATGCAAGGAGTCAGCCCCACAGGCCTTTATGAGGGAGTAGCTGTAGATAGCCCTCCAAACTACAGGTTGGTCAAAGCAAGACTGTAGCCCAAGAGCACCCACACCGAGGGGGAAGATATACTCAGAGTCATCAAGGTGGAGGGAGGTTTTTGGTTAGCTGAAGATAGTGGTAAAATGAGCAACTATATCATCAAACACCGAGACAGCAGGGGAGCAAGATTGGAGAAGAGTGGGGGGGAGGTGGAGTAGTATGCTTGCTTGAAACCACAAATAGTATTAGAGACTAAAGATATATGTAAAGAAGGTCTCACCAGTGGAGTGGTGCTGCACTGATTTCTCTTGCATCATATGAGTCCAGGATGTCCTCACAGACAGACTGTAGACCAGAGGTCAAAAGGGAGTCAAGGGAGTCTACAAACTGCTAGTGATCTTCCACAAATTAGAAGCCAACAATGTGATCCTGGATAGAGTAAATGGACCTAACAATGGTATCACAGATGATATCTGCTGATTCTCCAAGATAAGCTTGAACTACCAGATTGGTCAGGTACTTTACAGAGTAGTGGCAGATATCAGCCAATGCAGCAACTGGTGAGATAGAGAAGGGAAAGGAGACAGTAAGGAGGGAGGGGTGGTCAGTGGTAACAGGGAGAGTGGTACAGGTGAGAGATATATGGAAATACATAGTGGCAAATACATAGTCAACATGTACAGATCCAGCTATCAGGGTCAGGTGGTTCAATGACCATATCATCAATGAGGTATTAATGACATCTATCTGATCCCTAGGACCAGAGTTGATATTACCAAGTTGGGCAATGGGGCATGTATTGATGTCACTGATCTGGAGGGCCTTACCCAGGAAGGGACCAGATACAAGATTACAGAAGCCACCAATAGGAAGAGTGGGGGAGGTGTAAACCCTGACCAAAGCCAAGCTCTGGAAAATGAGTCAAATATGGAAGGGGTCAGTGGAGGACTCAGAAATGAGTGGGGTAAAACAGTTTGACACAAGGACCACAAGACCACCATTCTGGTGGCCCATGATTCTGTATGATGCTGGGGGGGAAGATATGTGAATGAGCTGAGAGAGACATAGTGGAATGTGTGACATTTCAAATATGAAAAGAATGTTGAGGACAGGACCAATCAACAAACTGAGTATATTGAACATGTTCTGAGTTAGTCCATGTGTATTGAGGAAGCTGATTCTTATTATAGACTGGGTGCATTGGCACCAACAGTATGGAAAGCACCTGAAGAGAAAGCTTCAGCTTCCAAATCTATCACCATCTCCCCATTCATGGCCATGGTACCACTTATCTTTAAAGCAGGGCCAGCTAATGGGGGGGCAAGAGAGGAGAGGGTAAGGCTGAGTTCTGTGGCCCACATCTTATAGAAGGTCTGTATCTCAGGCCTCTTTGCAGTAGCATTACCATCCAACTGCTGGACCTGAGTATGAAAGGATTGGAGTACCTGTGCTTTCATGGCCTCCATGGAATTCTTGTTACAGGAGAGTGTAGGGTTCCAGGCTGAGAGCATGGAGAACCTGGGCACCATCATCTTCTTTTGGAATGCTGTGATATAATCAAGGTGCAAAAGGAATTCAATGATTGACACCAAGACATATGACATATTGAGGATCTTGGATAATATCATATGGACATTATACAGGTTCTTCTGGATTTGCCCAATCTTGAGATGGGTCAGTCTCTCAATGTAAATATGCTGCAGCCAAGCATCTCTCTCAGTTGATGACAAATGAGAGGTTGGCTTGTAGATCATATGTGAGGAAGCAGCAGTGGTGGCAGCCCTTTCTGTCTTGGGGTAGTCCTGGGTCCTATCCTTGATACAAACCTTCTTTGTAGCAGCAGCATACAATTTGGAGGTGCAGGGGCCAAAGCAGGGGATGAAGATAGACTAGTGATACTGGGTCCCACAGGTATAGCCTGGGGCACTGGCCAGGGAGCCTTGGCCTTACTCTTTTTAGGGGATGTGGCTTTGGCAGCCTGCTTGTCTGCTTGCTTCTGGGGCTTCAACTGTGTATTTGCAACAGAACCAGTAGGAGGGGGGGCCAAGGACTTAGGGGGGGCAGATGTGGATGGGGCAGCAGGGGTACTTCCTGAAGAAGTACCAGATAATATGTGGGCAGTGGGTGCTAAGTGTACAGCAAGCTGTGCCATCAGCTGGGTTTTGATCTTGGCTAGTTCAGCTACTTGGGTCAGCAGATCTGAGATCTGCTTCTTCATCATGGCTATCTCCATGACCAGATTGGAGTTGGCTGAGGGGCCCACATGAATGACTGTCAGGGTCATTTCCAAACTAGTGTTTGGGTGACCATGCTTATTCCAATTAAGGGGTGGGGGTGTGAGAGAGTAGGGCAGTTGTTGGGCATCATGATCAAAATCAAAAGAGATTGCAATCTCTTCTTCATCTTCCACATCATACAATGAAGATAAATATACTGATATTGGTCATACATCCCTACATGACCTGCACATCACTATAAGGCTATTCTCACTAAAGTTGAGAGAGGGGAGACTGATGCCCACAATGAAGAGAGATACTAAAGTATGCAAAAAGGTGGGTAGCATTGCCATCATCACTGATGATGGAGGAGGTGGCCATACAATTCACATTATACCAACTTCAAGCAACAGTTTTCAATACAACTTGGAGAAAAGGTATTATAAAAATGTCATTGAGCAAGAGTTCCAATAGGTGTGCTGGATCAGGTGGACCTGGTACATTTGGCTGGCAGAATGTGGGGAGAGGTTATGGACTGGGGCCTTTGGAGGGTCGAAGGGTAGAGAGAGCTCTGGAAAAGAATCAGTGTTGGGTGGAAATGGAAGAAGGCCTGGCCCCCCTAGCTTTGCAGACAAGGTGAAGGAGAGTAGATGGCTGCCTAGTACTAGGGCTGGTGCTGCTGAGGGGAAGGGCAAGACAAGTGCTGGAATCAGGAGGGGGAGTGATACTCAGGCAGAGAATGTGAGCATAGGTGCTGGAGATACTGTGGCTGGGGGAGTGACTGTTGATGGGAGTATGATGAGAAATCGGAAAAAAAAAGAGATATGATAGCTGATAGCAGAGTGAGGCAGGGGTTCCTGAAGGGGAAGGGGGACCTGGCAGATAGTATAACAGGGCTGGTGGTGGCACCATTACTCAAGAAGTCAATTTCAGAGTTTATTGCAATCTTGTGCTTCTGGGGCTTAGTGGTGATAGTGAGGATGGTCTTGGGGATTATCTCAAAGCAGGTGGCTGGGGCTGCCTCAGTGAAGTTCCTGAAGGGTCTGGAGGGGGTTGAGGTGGGCTTTGAGGATGCAGGCCTACCGGAAGAGACTCTGAAGACTGGAGTGATAGTTAGGGAAGTGGTGGTCCCTATGGTACACTGTCTTAGCTGAGACCCCAGAGTGGTTCAGTTGCTGGTGAAGGGGGTGCCTATGGTAACAGCAGTTGAGTCAAGGAGGAGGATTAAGGAGGTGATGACTGAGTATGGCAATATGGTTGATATTGGTTTCAAGATATAAGAGGGGACCACTATTAGGACAGGAGATGTTGATGTCAGGATTCAACTAGCAGGGAAGAAAGACAAGTAACTGGCAATCAGTGATGCTCTGGGGGGCTTTCATTTGTCAGGTGTCAAGGGTAAAAGGGAGTATGGAGGAGGAGGAGGATCTGTTGGAGGCTCTGGAGAAGTTGAGTGGAGCTATCAAGCAGAGAGCAAAGGCCTGGAAGAGGTATGTGGAGTCAATGCATTTGATTGTGGAAGGAAAGTATATCTGCACTGACAGGAGGTAGTGGAAAAGGGCTCAGGGGCATAAGAAGCAGAGAGAGCTATTAGCGAGTATGGAAGGTAGAGTGAAGATGAAGGATGGTGGTATTGAAGAGTCTGGGAGTACAGAGGTGAGTGTATGGGTCAGTAAGAGAGGAGAAGTAGTAGAGAGGGTTCTGGAGGAGGCTGGAAAGATGCCACATATGGACCCATTTGAAGATAGTATGTTTGAGGTCTGGGAACCTATTGTGGAAGATACTCTCCCTCTGATCAGAAGGGGTCCTGCTGCAAAGGGCAGGGCAGCAGAAGATGTACAGATATATGGTGCCAAACAGGTCTACTTTGGAGTTCCTGATTTGGCAATAGGGGGACAGGTGGTAGCAGTTGGCAAGGATGACCTAGTAGATGTCCCAGAGGAGGGGTGGAATGAGACTACAAGTGTAGGAGCAGATACCATGATGCTGAATATGGAAAGGCTGGTGACTCCGGGGAGAAAAGAGGTGAGTAACCTATTGTGGATGTGTCAGATGATAAACAACTTCACAACTGAAGAATTGGGGGAAGTGGACCTAAGAGTGATGAGTGAGGAGTACTGGGCACAGATCCTGCATAGGGATGGTGTGATGAAAGCACTGAAGATGGGGGTACTCATAATTTTCCTGGAGGAGGAGGGGTATGAGGTAGATAAGAAGAGAGAGGCAGAGCTAGCAGTTGTTGCCAGTGAGCGGGCTGCTTACTGTTGGGCAGAGCAGCATGGTTTGCAACTCTGGCAAGAGGCCTGCCTGGAGTATTACAAGAAACATGACAAAAAGGAGGATGGCAAGATGGTGGAACTTCTGGAGGGTTTGGAGGCAAAGGAGGCTGAAGGGGTGGAGCTGGCAGCAGAACATAACTTGGACTTGGCACAGGAGAGATCAGATGTGGATTTGTAGAGGATAAGCAGGACCTTACTTTTAAACATTATTCTCTATGAATAGTACAACTAACATTTTCTTTTTGAATGTAAATGGGTTAAGGGGATCTGAGCAGTGCAAGAATATTTTCACTTCGCTTAGAAGAGTAGAGGCAGATCTCTTTCTGCTGCAGGATGTATGCTGTGAAGATGAGAATAACTATGTGGAATGGACTAGAGAATGGGGAGGGGCTATAGTTCAGATGGGCAAGATAGCAATTTTGGTGTGGAGTGATAAAGATGACTTAGGGGGAATTAGGAGGTGGGGAGACCATTTGGTATAGAGAGTATGGAATTGACCTGGTTGGGAGTCAGTGAAAGTTGGCTCTTATTACTGCTCTACAGCTAGGGGTGAGAGGATCACATGGATTAAGGGACTTTTGGAGGAGGATATGCTCTTGGAGGATGGCATTAATATGCTGGGAGATGACTTTAATATGGTGTGGAATCTGGAGTTAGATAGAACTGATGAAGGGAGGAGGACAGGTAGGAGGATTGGTGGGCTGGATGCTTAGGAGGAGGTAGAGAACCTTAGCTCCTTAGGAGATATGGGCCATACAGGGTGGGGTAAAAAGAGGATCTATAAACACTGGGTGAATGGCCTTGGGACAAGGATAGATTGGATTTTGGTAGCTAAATACTGAGGTGTGAATGTCTAGAGGACTCTAGAGGTGGAGTGGTGCATATGGTCTGATCACTGGGATCTGTTGGGACAGGAGCAGTTTGGGGGGAGCAGACCTGGACCTGGACATTGGCACCTTAACTCCTCTCTGCTGGCTGAGAAGGTGTTGTGGGACCCATGGATGGAGGACATCCTAATGAAGATTGCTAGCTGGACACATGAGGGTTTGCCAGTGGGCATCTATTGGATAAAGTTGAAAGAGACTGCATGGGTTTACTGAGGAGGGACTGGTAGAGAGGTAGGGAAGCAGAGAAGGAAAAGGGTGAGATGTGCTTCCAAATGGTTGGTTAGACAATAGTTAAAATGGGCAGATTTGTTGAACTCTGGTGAGGTCGCCAATTGGAGGTTGGTGCATGCTAAATTGGAGGTGATGGAGCTACAACAGATGCTGAGAGAGGAGGAGATGTGTATGAAAGGAATGGTGGCCAGGCTGAGGTGGCAGAGACTTGAGGAGGAGGAGAGGCCTACTAGGTATTTGTTGCAGCTCCTCTAGGCCAGGAGAGTCTGACATCGATGGGATGGGGTCCTAGATGCTGAGGGGGAAATGGTGCATGGCACACAACAGATTTTGGGAGTATTGAAGGAAATTTGGAGGGGTCTGTAGAGTGAGGAGGAAAGGGAGTGAGGATGAGGAGGCAATTGGGGAAACACTGGAGGATTGGGATCCACCACAAGTAGAGGGCCTTAGTGACTTGATCCTACTGGTCCAAGAGGAGGAGATTCAAAGAGTCTATGCAGCTACTAAGCTTGGGACAGCTCCAGGAGAGGATGGGTTATCTTGGGACTTTTGGAAGAAGATGGTGAAGGTTCCTGGAGTTTTAGGAGAGATGGTAGCCCTCTGCAACCATGTTGTTCTGAATGGTGAGTGGGTTGGAGAGCAGGACTTGGGGTTGGTGGTTCTGTTGTATAAAGACAAGGGAAGGAGGGAGGACTGGAAGAACTGGAGACTGATCATGCTTCTAGATATAGATAGGAAGATAGTGACCAAGGTGATTGTTGCAAGGCTACAGAAGGTTGCCCAACAGGTGCTGGGTGAGGAGCAGCAGGACTTTGTTGGTGACAGACTTATCAGAGATAGGACAGCCTGGGTTCATGGTATTATTGAAGGAATACAGACATGTGGATTAGATGGAAGACTGGTCTTTTTGGACCCAGAGAAGGCCTATGACCAGGTCCAGCAGGTGTGGCTGGGCAAGGTACTGGATAGAATCAGTTTTCCCCCATGATTTTGAGCTTCATGTTAAATCTGTTGGAGGGCAGTAGGGCAGCACTGATGTGTAATAGTCACTGGGGTCTGGTGTTCCCCTTGGGAAGAGGAGTTCCTCAGGGAGATCCACTGTCTCCTATCCTTTATACTCTTTCATTAGAATCTTTGATGGTTAGGATACAATGGAAGGTAGTAGGGCTCTCTATATATGGTGTAGTGTGGAAGGTGGGGACCTTTGCAGATGATATGGTAGTTAGACTTGACTTGGTAGTGAATGTTGAGATGCTTTAGGAGATGGTTGATTGGTATGAGGCACATTCTGGAGTGAAACTCAACTAGCATAAGTGTGAGATGATGGTGCTGAGGAATGGACTTATGGGAGGGGACGTCATTGGAACAATTGTCCCTATAGGGGAGGCAGTGAGATATTTGGACATCTTCCTTTCTGTATATATTCTGTCTTATCATGGTTGTGGTGGGAAAGGAGGGTGGCCATTTGGGGGGAGGCTCTTAGAGGTTGGGGAGGTCACCACATCTCCCTAGTAGGCTGGGTATCAATCCTGAATGTCTACTGATTCTCTAAGCTGTAGTATGTTGCATATCATTTGGAATTTCCAGCTTGGGTGGTGAAGAGACTGATGAAACTGGCCAGAGACTAGATTTGGGCAGAGAGGAGGTCTCAGATAAGTTGGGACACTCTGGTAACACTAGTGGTTCAGGGAGGGCTAGGTCTAGTGGACTTTTCTAAGAGGTTGTACTGCCTGTGAGCATGGTGGTTGAAAAGGGCTGTTGATTGCAGGGATGGGATTGGGTATCACTGATGCAGAAGGTATAAGAGATGAGGTTCTCCCCATGAGGGTCCTTAGGTGATTTGCTCTCTCTGGTGTGTCTGGATGGAAGCTGATGGCTACAGTATAAGGACTTCTGGCAGTCAGGACATCATCTTTCACCTGTACCATTCGGGTGACACAAGACTACGGCAACACTTTTACAACGTTTTTTGGTGCCGGACGACTAGCAACATGGACAGCGCCAATCGAACTGGTGAGCGTACTGGCCAGGAGGGTGACGGTGCCTTTGGCTGGCAGCAGGTGGGGAGGAGAGGGGATGGTCTGGGGATGCCAGAGGCCTCGAGGATGGGCAGGGGCTCTGGCGGCAGAGGGAGAGGCGGTCTGAGGCAGCGTGGAGGGGAGAGGTTGACCTTTGCTGACACGGTCCGGAGGGGGAAGATGGCTGCTGGACTGGATGGTTGGCTGGGCCTGGGGAAGGCCCCGATGACTACTGCTAATGGGCAGGGCAGTGTGCCCAGGGGTGCCTCTGGTGGTAGGGTGGGATCCGGAGTAGGGGCTGGAGATGGGGCTGTGACTGCTGATGGGGCTGTGACTGGGGATCTGGCAAAAAATCCAGATGTGACGGTGGTTGGCGATGCAGGGCTGGGAGGGGGCACAAGGCCTGGGGACCTGGCAGATGGCGTGACGGGCATGGTGTCGGGTCAGAATTCGCAGTCACGATGTGCTTCCAGGGCTTGGCGGTGACGGCGAAGATGATTTTGGGGCTGGTGGCACAGGAGGCTAAGGGTGCGGCCTCAGTAAAGTTCTTGAGAGGGAAGGAGGGGGTAGAGGTGGGGTTTGAGGAGGAAGACGCCCTGTTGGCAGCCATGGAGAAGGGGTTGATGGTTGGCGGGGTGGTGGTTCCTATGGCCCGGTGCATGCGCTGGGATCCCCAGGTGGTGCAGTTGACGGTGTTGGATCTCCCAACTGTGTCGAAGGAGAGGACCAGGGAGTTAGTTGTGGAGGCGATCAAGGAGTATGGTGAGATCGTAGATGTTGGGTTCAAGGTCTGGGAGGGCACTGCACTGAGGACCGGTGACGTAGATGTCAGGGTGAGGCTGTTTGGGAAGGAGAATACAGGAAGATCGAGGGACTGGCCAGCGATGCTAAGGTGGGGGCAAGTGGAGTGTAAGGTCGTGAGGGTGAAGGGGACCCAGGAGGAGGAAGAGGACCTATTGGAGGCGCTGGAGGATCTGGAAGGGGTGGTTGCGAGGAGGAGATTGGCCTGGAAGGAGTATGAGGCCAGGACGGTGGTAGAGGAGGTGGATGGGAAGAGGGTTCGAATGGAGAAAGGGGTCTGGGAGAAGATGCAGGGGAGGAAAATTCAGAAGGAGCTGCTGGCGAGGATGGGTGGAGGAAGGGCCGGTGGGGGCTCGGAAGAAGGTGCTACAGGGCTGCGGGAGAGCGCTTGGGCCGAAGGGGGAGAATTAGCCCAAGGTGGGGCCCAGGTTGGAGGGAGGGTGGAGGAGGAAGGGGTGTTGGCTGTAGATGCGGAAGTGGGTGGGGGTGTGCACCCTCAGTATAGTGTTCCAGGTGGGGCTGAGGGGGAGGAGGAGCTGATGGATGTGCCGGATGAGGAGTGGGATGAGTCAGTGAGGAGGAGCGCACTGATGGACCCGGGGATGGATGGGGGCCGTATCGCTCAGGGTGCGGCAGAGGCAGTGGATGAGGAAAAGTGGATGTGGAAGACCCTAGAAGGGGTGGCGGCGGAAGAGCTGGGGGGTGAGGACTTCCGGGTGATGGAAGAGAGGCATTGGGAGGAGATTTTGCGAGGGGAGGAGGTGCCGAGGAAGATGAGGAACGAGATCCTGGCAGTCCTCTTGGAATCTGTGGAATATCAGGTAGATGATCAGCGGGAGGAAGAGCTTCGGAAGATTGCAAGCGACAGGGCACTATTCTTGTGGAACTCAAGGAAGGGACTGGCGAAGTGGCGTGCGGTCTGCTTGGATTACCGGACGGATATGGAGGTCGTGGATGGAGTGGAATGCCAGGAAATCTTGGAGGCCCTAGATGCTCAGGCTGTTGTGGAGGGGGACCTAGAGGCAGAAAGGCGCTTGGATCTGGCTGGAGATGAGATGAGCATGGAGTACTAGGTTGGGAGAGTCTATTCAACATTTTTCAATATGAACAGTACAACCAGGGTATTCTCATTGAACGTTAATGGGTTACGGGGGGCTGCTAGGAGGAAGTTCATTTTTGGTTGGCTCAAGGGACTGGATGCGGACCTCTTTTTGCTACAGGATGTTCGGTATGAGGAGGAGGTGGACTTACAGGATTGGACTAAGGAATGGGGGGGCGTGGCGGTATGGAGGGGGAAAGTATGTATTCTTGTTCGGAGGGGGTTGGGGG
>RBNI01005589.1:0-12371 GCA_003990745.1 Jimgerdemannia flammicorona
AAAAAAAAAAAAAAAAAAGAAAAAAAAAAAAAAAAAAAAAAAAAAAAAAAAAAAAGAAAGAATTTCTAAGCATTTAGAAGATATTGAAATATTATGAAATATTCAGAAAAAGATAAGAAAAGATTAGAGAAAAGATATAAAAATATACTTAACTAAGATATAGTTAAGAAATTATTGTATTTCTCTTTCTTTAAGAATTAATATTTTCATTAAATTCTAAGGTTATATAAAAATAGCTATACTTAATTAAAATTTCTCAAACTTATTTAGATACTATTATGAAGAGTTGACTAACTTCATATAAAATAAGAGCCAAAGACTTAGTAGTTGAAGATTTAAATTACTTAGAAAAAAAACTCTTATTATTCTAAGTAAGCTTACTAATAGTAACTATATCTATATATAAAAGTATATCAAGCTAGTAAGTAGTATGTATTTTGTCTTAAAGTCTTAAATGAGATCTTATATATTCTTAAGATTGACTAGTAGTTCTTAGATAATATTATATTTAAGATAGCTTATCTATTTGATCAGATATTTAGATTAGTAATAGTAGATTCTTTTGTCACAAATTTTCTTATACTTAATATAGTCTTTAATAATTACAGAGACAGATGGCTTGAAAATTTGACTAGAGTAAGATAGTAACTAGTTTTAGATCTTGAGATATAATATATATATATATAAGACTAGATATGCTCATATAGTTTCAGATAGCTTGAGGTAATAGAAGGATGTAGAGCCTTGTTCTATAATCTCAAAGAGTCTAATAAACTTGAATTAAGACTTATTCAATAAGTAGTTAACTTATAATTATATATATATATCTTAAAATTCTTAGTAGATAAAAGAACTTGATCACTAATAATATAGATGATATTATAGTATTTCTTATATATCAGTATACTTTACTTGATGTTATTAAGTCTTCTGAAGATTTATTATAAAAAAAAAAAAAAAAAAACTCTTTATTTGATTAAATTTAATAAATATATTAAAAAGAAGTAGTAAAAAGATTAAGTTAGAAATATAATATACTATATAAATTTACTTAATATAGATAAAATTTTATTTATATAAATAATAAATATTTAAAACTTAATATTATTTAGATATAAATTTAGTTTATTGTTATTATAATAGTAATAATATTATAATTACTACTTTTAAATAAATTAATTTAATTTAAATCAAATTGAAGATTTTCATATTAAATTAAAATTAAAATTTCTATTCAAACTTTATAATATAATTATTCAATAAAAATATATCTAAATTTAATAAATAATATCATACTAAAATGAATTAAATCAAATTTAATTTAATTTAAACTATTTCAAATCATTAAAAATACTAATTTATTTAATACTATAATATGCTATTTCATTACTCATGTTTTGACCTCATAATCATCCTGTATTTGATCTGTTGAATGATCAATACCACGCTATGGTATATATTGTCTTTAACCTGCAATGACGCCTCTCATATCGCTCCACTCCGCCTCCCTGAAATCAAATGTTCGCAAACCAATTCAGAAAACCCGTAACCACCAAATGTCATCCGAATGTTGATATGAAAAGCCGGGAAAATCAGTGAATATGAATATGTACAAAAAGGACAGCAGGTATTCTTCTAGCTTCGGGTACCGAAGACCCACGAATTGCTTCAAAAATAAAATACAATAAAACAAAAATAAAATAAATAAAAACTCCTCCTCAGTTACTTGTCCCATCCACTTCAACCGAATGTGGCCTGGGCGAGGTTATTATCCCTCCGTCCGTCACTTCGGGCACGTTCTCCAGCCCATTCGGCACTCCACGCGACAGTAGCAAGGGCGCATGCCCCGCCTGAACTCTTGGACGCACGGGCACGGGACTAAACGTATGCGGAGGGGACGTTGTGTTGGCGTGCACCGGCGTCGGCGTATAGGAGTTGGGCGCGCCGTGGGCTTCACCCATGTCGACCTCGGGGGGACCGTTGTACGGCGTGAAGAATGCAAGTGGGGATGAGGGCGGGTACGGGACAGCTTGACGCAGCCCGCCACCTCTGGGGGCGTATGCAAAGTAGCCTCCCGGTTGGTACGGCGGGAAGTGCGGCGACGGCATGGCTGGCCAGGGCGGACCATAGAACGCACCAGCGGGGACAGGGGACGAGCCTGGTCGAATTGGGCCGTGCATGTCGGTGACCGGAGAGGGCGGGAAAGAACGATGCATAGACGAGGTATCTGTTGGCAGCGATGGGGTGCCGGAACCAGAGGTGGGGTCGAAGTTGACTTCGTTGGCGGATCGCCGGCGTCGCGTCAAGAAGATCGCTATCGCCACTAGAGTCCCCAAGACGACCGCACCGATGACACCGACGCTGATGATCAACGGTAGGCTAAGGTTTCCGTTCCCCACCCCGCTACCGTTGCTGGATATGCCGGAGGGGGAATTGATGTTTTGGTTGGTGGCGGTAGAGGATGGTGGGTCTATGGGTGATATGATACCAGAAATCAGCGTCTGCATCACCGTGGCGGCCGTCACCGTGGCCGCCTCGCCTGTCACCGTGGCCGTGGTCGTCACCACGATGGCCGGGGGCGTCACCGTCACCGTGATGGCCGCGGGCGTTACCGTCACTGTGATGACCGCGGGCGTTACCGTCACTGTGATGACCGCGGGCGTTACCGTCACCATGATGGCCGGCGTCACTAACACCGTGGTCGTCACCGCGGTTGTAACCACGACCGGGGAGTGGGGGACGATGGTGGTTTGGGCATAGGATACGGGGAGGAGGAAGACGAAGAGAAGGGCGAGGCAGAGCAAGGTACGGAGGGAGGGGTGGTATGGATTGGTGATGGGCATCATGCATAGAGAGTTGACGAAAAAGGTGGTTGAAGGTGTAGTTTCGGAGGGTTTTTTAGCTCTACAAACGGAGCCATGGGGTTGTGTTTGATTGACGCTATTGCTCCTTCTGAGGGTTGTAAACACAACCAGTGTGGACAGGATCCCCGGCGGGAAGGACCACCTGATCATAATTACACGCAATTCGTGATTGACGGGATATTCAGAGAGTGTGTAAACACTGCAAAGAGTACGACTCTGTATGCGTAACTTCGGTGCATAATGCTCTGTGTACCTGTCAATGAGTATATACAACTTCTTTGGATCGATCATGCAGATCGGTCGGGTTTGGCTTTGCGTATGTGGCGGAATACAAAGGGCAATGCTGAGCTAATAGCTCCCCCGCCATCAACTTCCTTTAATACTATCATCTACCTCTTTGACAATAAGCAATCGACCGTCACACAAATAACAAATGCCTCCATTTGGTTCTGCCTCGATGCGTTAACGTATTTGTTTATTTTTAGATTCCTCTATCGAGAAGTGAAACAAAAAACAAAAACGCCAAGTCTGCTTGTAGTTGTTTGCTTTTTGTTCGTTACACAATGCTAGATGCCCAAGATTCCATGCACACTATTCGAATTGTACGTTACATCATCAGCGAAATGTCTCGCTGGTTTCCTTTAAAATTTAACCTTGCGTCGAACTTTGAACGTCAAGACAACACGTACCTTCATTCATGATCTTATCCTCCTGTCTAACAAACTCGTCGCTAGCAACGCGAACATGACGCACCTACTCGACGATTAACAAATGAGCGTCACGCCGTACATACACTCGTCAATACCTCACCCCTCTCTATAATGTAATTGCATCCGCACACCCTCCTCCTCTCGCCCCTCATCGTTGCACTCCTCGGGGTTTACCCCGTCCGCGAGCGGTTTGTGGGAAAAGTGACCTCACAAATTTAGTTCTATCGAACTTGCGATCCATCCTATTTGGAACCCGCCCAAATCTGTACAACCGTGACGGGTTTCCTCCCATATATACATCTCATCTTGGACTTAAACACGTTATGGATTCCGAAGCCAACATAAAGTCCCCACTCGTCCACTCCCTCCCCCCCGAGATTCTCACCTCCGTCTTCTCCCACCTGATCCCCCCCGTTGACTCCCTCATCTGTCTCTCCCTGGTCTGCCGTCACTGGGCAAACGTCGCGCTCTCCACCCCCGACCTCTGGCACACTATCCACTGGGATACCACCAATAACCCGCGCCGCAGCGAATCTGCTCTCCACAAACTCACCAAAATTCACGGGCTCAACGTCGCGGACCTCCACATCCTCTTTGATGCTCTCGATGGACTCCAGCCAGAGCACGACCACAGCTCCCGCGGCCACTTCAAAATCCCGCTTCCGAACCATCTGGAATCAATCCTCTTCCGCTGGGAGACGCAGACGTGGCAGGACTTACTATCGCACCTCCCGCACCTCACATCCTTAGTCATAACCCTCACCAACACATCTCGCATCCCCTCACAACACCGCCTCCCTGCCAACCACCTCCTCCATCTCCTCTCTCTCGCCTGTCCAGCACTCGAATCCCTCTCCCTAGGCGATGATATCTTCCAGGCAGAATTCCTCACCCACACCTTCCTTCCTGCCCCCTCCACTCAACCGACTCCCGTCCGGGGTCCCACTCTCCCGCTCCTGGAACTCGTCCTCCCCCGCTTCAACCGCCTCACTCAACTCCGCCTCTGCGGCACTGACACCCTGGCCGAGAACGGCCACACGTGCTGTGTTTACCAACCGCGCTTGCTCTCCGTCCTCGCGCGTACTCTCGGGCCAAGGCTTAAGGAATTTGCGTCGTACCCCGCACTGAGGCTTGGGCATGTGACGCATGCGATTGAGATCGAGAAGGATGAGGGAGCGTGGAGGGAGTTTTGTGAAGTGTGTACGGGACTAGAGACATGGCATTTTGGTATCTGTGAAACGTTGACAAATGCGGCGTTGGTGGAGTGGGGGAGGATTAAAAGGGAGAAGTTGAGGAGGTTGGTGTTTTTGAGGAAGGACGGGGGCGGGAGGGGTGGTTGGAGGTTTGAAAGTGAGGGATTTGAGGCTTGTTTGAGAGGTTGTCCGGGGTTGAAGGAGCTCGAGGTCTGGATGTCGACAGGCACAGAATGGCATGGTTAGTATTGATATATATGACCCACACTCGCGACGCCAACTTCGACCATAATTTCTAACCTCCCCCTGCCTTCCCCCAGCCACTTTCAACGACCCCCTCTTCTCGACCCTTCCCCATTTCGTTCCCAATCTCACGACACTCATCCTCTGGGACTACCGCGCCGTCACCCCTGTCTCACCCCTCCCCATCACAACCCTCACGCCTCTCACTCACCTCCCCCACCTACACACCCTAGCCCTCTCCTCCTGCCCTCTCCTTCCCTCGGCTTCTATCCTATCCTTCCTCCGCTCCCGCCACGCGTACAACACGACCTCCTCCACAGCTTTCCGCCTCCAGTTCCGCGACACCGCCCAACATGACCCCCACCGTCTGCAGACCCTGCGCTCGCTCGCCGTTGATCCCGCTTGGAAGGAATGGGTCCAGGATCCCATGGTCAATTTTTTCGAGATGGCCGTGGAGATTGATTTTAGGGCTGGCATGTACGCACGCGAAGGCGCTATGGGAGAAATGGATGTGATTGTGAAGGAGATTAGGAGGACATATGGTAGGATCATTGATGTTAGGCAGAAAATTAGGGGGGGGAGAGGAAGCGAACCCGAAGTAGTCACGGGCAAGTTGGAGGTCGAGTTCTTCTATGGCATGGCTGGCGGGGAGGACGAGGACGAAGAAGAGGGCGACTATTGTTGATGTGGTTGTGGATACCCGGCCGCTGTTTCATTGGTGTAGATTGGTTATTACTTAAACTCCTTCCCCCCCCCTTTTTCAGGGGCTAATGGTAGTCGGTGGTCAGTTTTGCGGTTAATAGATATTTTTTTTACGTTATTGAAGTCTTTTTTTTTTTTTTTTTTTTTTTCAAATAAATAAATAGAATGATATCTGTTTTATGGAGCGATCATTATGTTTTGCGGTGTTGGATTTTCTACCTAGAAAGACTCTGAATCTCTTGTAACCTTGAATTCAAGCATATTATTCTGCTCCGTTTTCAGAGGGATGTGGATTCGGCAAGCAAGAGATGGACACGGATTCCTCCGACGGATCAGCAAACCTGCTGAACTGACGGAATTCTCGTCGCTTTACACACCGGCATGCTATGTTAGGATTCTAGGCCGGAGCGAGCATGTGTAATAAAGTAACAGAAGTTGCAACCTGGCCCCTGCGTGATGTCGCCCGGCGGCGTCACCGGCGGTAACCCTATGATCAACATCCGGATCAATCCTCGGCTGACCGACGAGTTGTATATTTTCACAGGCTACTCTGGCACCGGTCTCGATACATCCAAGGTCATGCCCTGACTGACATACGTGGACGACGCGAGACATTTCCTCCCAGCTTGTACAGGACGTCCGTTGTATACGGAAGCGACCGTTTTTGGAGGCTCTGACAAGATACCTACACTGCAGACATCCACAAGTCCAATGTCGGGGCATTGGTGTGGTCTCTTGTAATACCCGTCAACGCATGGACATTCGGCCTTGATTGGATCAAATATGACGCGGTTATAGGGAAGATTTCTATTCCACGGTGGAACGAACGGTCAGACTCCTAATCAGCGTACGTTTCTCTACACAATCCATCGTTACGCTTTTGCCATGTTTCGTCCACGTATTACATTAACAGATAGTCTCCAACAATGCATATAACCCTTTTTTTTTTTTTTTTTTTTGCCCCTTGCATTCATCCTAGATCTTCGTCTCGGGTCCAGGTGTCTGGCACTGCTAAAGACTGGACCACGAAGGTCCTTACCTCCCGAATCCAATTCGATCTCATCTAGCAATAAAAAATAACAATAAGGTTGCGCGAAGATGGTAGATCTCCCCAAAACATAAATACGACACCAGGGGCCAAACGGCTATTTATGCATGCCTGTCTTCCAAGTACACTACAGTTTTGTGGGATCGGGCACTAATCATAGAAAACGCTGCCCAGCGTTGAGGGTGGTGGTTTCTAAAAAAAGAAAAGAAAGAAAAAAGGAACGTAGTGTGTAGGGTAGAAATGGAGTTGACACTTCTCGTAACTTTATTCGGACAGCCTTGAAACTCCACATGTCGCCGCTTACACTCTCACGGATGGTAGGAAGAGACGGAACATTTTTACTAGGAGGAGTAGGGTATAAAACGTATAGTCACGTGTTCTGTAGAATGTGACGATGGTCACGTGTTCTGTAATGTGGTCGTGAAAGAAGAAACACCCGCAATAAAATAATGGTTCTGAATTCACATTCAATTCTCTTTTGGCGGATTTATCAGGCATATATGGTTTGAAAAGGGTTTTTACGAAAGCACTAACTCATCAACTTGCTCGGATAATTTTGATCAGATGTGCTAACAATATCATGTGTACGCGTAGCTATGGTGTCCATCAGTTTAATCCTCCCTTTCCTTCTTTCCCTTCCTTCCACTTTCCCCCTCCCCTTCCCCCCTTCCCTCCCCTTCCCCCCCTCCAATCGAACGGCCTTTCCCATTCCGCACGGCGGCTAGCTTCGACCTTGCATTAAAGCCAAATCATTAAATTATTAGCATCCAACCGTGACGTCGATCGTGACGTCTCCTTGAAACTCAAAGTCGCTTGGCATGTTGCAACCTGTCAACCTTCCTTCCCAAGATGATGCCAGCCTTGACCTTCCGCAACCTGCTCCTTGGAGTAACCCTTATCGTCACTGCTCTCCTTCTCTACAACCTCAATGAGCGTAACAACCCCATCTCACCCGACGGTCTCAACACAGATACCCCCGTCAAGAACATCGCCGACTCGTCCACCGCCGATACCCTTTCGCAGGAGGCCATCTTCTCGATCGATTCTATGGCAAACAAGAGCCCAATTATTGCTGGATACTTTGTTAATTGGTATTTAATCTTATTCGTTGGTATAACATATTTACTCACTGTCAGTCACTATCGAATCACATCGTTAAACCCACCTCCGTGTTTCACCTCCATTTCCTAGGGGTATCTACGCCCGCAACCATAACGTAGTCGATTTAGTCCAAGACGCTGGCAAGCTCTCTCATATCCTCTATGCCTTCGGCAACCTCAATCAAGACGGCACCGTCTTCCTCTCCGTCAGTATTTTTTCCTCTGCTCTCCCCTTCCTTTTCCACTGTGTTCTCATCCCCTCCTTTCCCTCTCCCTCCTCTAGGATAAATGGGCCGACACCGATAAGCACTTCCCTGCAGATCAAACCGTGGACGGCACTGGGGACTCTTGGAATGATCCGGGCAACAACCTCTACGGCAATTTCAAGCAGCTCCTGTTGCTCAAGAAGCATCACCGCCACCTCAAAGTTCAGCTCAGCATTGGCGGTTGGTCTTTCAGCACCAATTTCGCCGGCGTCGCGGCTACGAAGGCTGGCCGAAAGCGGTTTGTTGAGAGCGCCATGCAGCTGCTTAATGATCTCGGACTAGACGGACTCGGTATGCTTTTATCTTTATTTTTTCTTTTTTCCGAAATATCATCCCGCATCTCACAACCTAATTCCATACCAACCCACCCTTAGATATTGACTGGGAGTACCCCAAGACCAGTGCCGAGGCCGCCGACTACGTGCAGCTTCTGCGTGACCTTCGCGCGGCGCTGGATGAGTACGCTGCGTCCAGGGATCAACACGGATACCTCTTGACCGCTGCCATGCCGTGCGGGCCGCAGAACTATAACCTGCTGAACCTGGCTGAGATGGGATCGCTGTGCAACCATCTCAACCTGATGTGCTATGATTACGCTGTGAGTCCCAATGCGATTTTTCCTTTTCTTGCACGTTCGTTCATTCCGCGGATTCGTTTGTCTGTGAATCCCATGTATCAGTTCTAACCTCTCATAATCCGTGCCAGGGCTCCTGGGACAAAATCTCGGGCCACCAATCGAACCTCTATGGCGGCGAACTCTCGACCGACGCCGCGGTGAGCTCCTATCTTTCCGCGGGGGTCCCTCCGCACAAACTAGTTCTCGGCCTTCCCATGTACGGCCGCGCGTTCAGCAACACGGCTGGGATCGGGAAGCCGTTTTCGGGCGTGCCGCAGGGGTCGTGGGAAGAGGGCGTGTACGACTACAAGGTGCTCCCGCGCCCGGGAGCACAGGAGCATTTTGATGCTGACCTCGTCGCGTCGTGGAGTTATGACCCCGTGCAAAGAGAGCTCGTCAGCTACGATGCCGTAAAGGTTGTACAGAAGAAGTCCGAGTATGTCCATGAGAAGCGTCTGGGAGGTGTTATGTGGTGGGAGTTGTCGGCGGATCATAAGGGTGCACATGAGAGGAGCTTGTTGCATACGGCATGGGGAGCATTGGGTGGCAAGGTGGAGGCATCGAAGAATCATTTGGAGTTTAAAGAGAGCGTGTATGATAACGTGAAGGAGGGATTGTGATTTGGGAGTTTGGGGAAGAGGGCAGATTGTTTATATTTGTTTCTGACTCATAAAAGTACGGATCAACGGTATGTCTTGTGGACAATAGTGATAAATGACACTACATGAAGTATTCGATTTGTATGCTAGTATTGAAGATATGGCAGGAAACATTTATATGAGGTAAAGCTAAACTTTATAACTTAAGGTGAGCCGATGCGGAATATCAAGAAGGCAACCCCTTCACGGCATGATGAGGTTGGCGGCCTGCATAATAATGTCGATTTCGACAAGGGGGTATCCTGCGTTCGTGAAAGAGAACATGGGAAAGATGCCAGCCATCGGCCTCGACGCCTCCCCCTCCCCCTCCGCCCTCCCCCCTCCCCACCCTCCTCCTCCTGACCCTCTGCTCGCTCACAGCTTCAACCACCTGCAGGAAGGGGGTAGAGGAACGATATGGTGCGGACCTCGTTCTAAAGGCTCGCCTACATCCGATGTTGCAAATGTTGAGGAGGTACATGGTCGTCTTTGCGATGGCCTTGCCGTGCCTTGGGTTGTTGTCGCCAGAAGTATTTGGCAGGTTGCTGACGTAGAAGTGTTTCGCTCAACCCCGTCATCGCCCGCCGGAAAATTAAGGCTATGGATGTAGGGCATATCCCTCCCCGCCGCAGTGGCCCCCGCCAGTTCCCACAGGTATCACGCTTCCCTCCATTTTGAAGACATGTATATTTTCCACGCCATAGAATTAAATCATGTGGCACGTTTCCGTGCACGAACTGGATTTTCTTTTGTCTTGCAAATCGAAGAACCCCTTTCCAAACCCACCAATGTGAAGTCTGCGACAATATATATTATTGAATCAGAAACCCAAGTCAGGGAATGCATAGGTGTGGCGATGATAAGATAAACAAGATATTGGCTATTTTTCTGCGTTGACTCGGCAAGAGTGAAAGAAGTGGGTAAACACCGAGGTAAAACCCTGTCGTTTCACGTGTACTCACGCCTCCTCAACCGGACAACACAATCCTTAATCCGCAGCGTCGTCATCCCGACGGTCTCGTTGGGATTGCCCTTAACCATGTCCCACTCGAAGTGACGCAGGAACTGGATAAGTATGACCTTGAGCTCCATCTGGGCGAGGGTTGCCCCTACGCATGAGCGAGGACCTGTAGAAGGGCGAGTCAAACAGATTGGTGAGGATGATAGAATTCACGGTATGATGGCGAGACAGTTTGAATATTCCGGAAAAAGAGATACCGACCTGCGGAAAACCCAAGATGAGAATACGGGTGCCTTTTCTTCCCTTCCTTTTCCTCCTTATTAATGGTCTCTTGCTCGAACCTCTCCGGCCAGAACTTCTCCGCGTCCGTCCACACCTCTTCGGAGTGATGCATGGCATAGGCAGCGACGATCAGCCACGTACCTTTTGGAACCACATACCCAGCAACGACCTCGCCGTCGGCGTCAACTTCGCGCACGGTGGCGGGGGCAATGGGCACCATGCGCAGGACCTCCTTGACGAAGCAGTCCAAATACTTTATCGAGTTCACCTTGTCGAAGGTCAGGTCCGCCCACGACGGTATTTCGTCAAAGACCGCGTCGATCTCCGCCCTGAGCTTGCCGAAGACGCGCGGGTAGTGGCTTAAGAAGCCCACGCAGAGGCAGAGTGTGTTGGAGGAGGTTTCGGAGCCGGCGAAACTGGGTCGTGCGTGATTTGTTTGGTTAGAATGATTTGGAGTTGTGGAGGTAGATGAACAGGAATGATGAAAGCCTGGTCACTTACATAAACGTAACGACTTGGTCAATAAGCTCCTGATCTGTCAAGGGCATGTCCGACTCGTTCCTGAATTCGGTTTTGACCAATAGATTCAAGATATTCAAGTCTCTTCTCCTCGCGTCGTACCTTTCCGGATCGGCGGTCTCGCCCGCCTCCTTCTCCTCCCTGCCCTTGCGAATAAGTTCCAAAGCAATGTCGTGGAACTTCTTCTTCTGCGCGATGTAGACCTTGTCGAAATTGTCTCGACGCCAGAACGCCGTCGGGTCTACCGTCGTGAACGAGCCCGCTGAGTTCGTTTGCCCGATCATAGTTTGGATCATGTGTTTCATGTCCTGGTCGTTTGTCTCCAGCTGCCGGAAGTCGTATCCAAACCCGAGCAACCCAATAATGTCCGCCGTGACCTTGACGAACCAGTCCTCAAGATTCACCTCTTGACCCACCAGCTCGTCTAGCCGTTGCATCAGGAAGAGTGACCGGTCCACAATCATCGGCACTTGTTTTTTGAGGAAAGCGATGTTAAAGGCCGGCAATACCTGGCGTCGGATGCGTCTACGGGACGAGGGGACGAGATACAGTTAGCATCGCGGCTTGTATTTGCATCCATGTGCTGACGATCGAGCTAGGTTTGAGATTTCATAAACGTATACCTATGCTCGTGCCCGTTGACAGTTACCATCGAAGTATTGGCCGACGCCGATATGGGCTTGTAGACCCATTCCCCCTTGGGGTAGTTCCTGGTGGACATGACGTACTGCGCGACAGCCGGATCAGTGATGACGAGCACTGGGGTGGTGAACATACGCAAAAAGTAGACGGAGCCGAGCTCCTGGGCCAGATTGCTGAAGGTCTTGTGGGATTGCGTGGTGTCCTTGAAGACCAAGGAGTCGCCCAAAAAGAAGGACTTGCTGGAGGGGGTGGGGATGCCGGCCTTGCGGGCACCTTCATCGATACGGCGAATCTGGTGATGATTGAAATTGGATTGATTAGAAAGGATTGGGGGTGAAGATTCATAGGAAAATAGCTTCATGGATCAGGACAATACCTTCAACAAAATTCTGACACCGAATAGCAGCGCTGAAGTGGTCACCAGAGCAGCAATTGTAAGCACGGTGTCGGTCATGATGGACAATTGGTGGGTGAGTGAACGAAAGCCAAAATCTAAGGATCAAGGTTTGTCCCGTTTCCCGACCCATTTTATCGGTATTATATAAACCCGATTTCCTTAACCACGACCCTTCACAAACGTTCCAAAA
>RBNI01005590.1:0-12370 GCA_003990745.1 Jimgerdemannia flammicorona
AAAAAAAAAAAAAAAAAAAAAAAAAAAAAAAAAACCTTCAGACACATTTCCTTCCCATCTCTGCTCCCCCCACTCAACCCACCCATTAACATCACGCATTCCTTTACTCACAAACTCAGTTCCAAGCCTCATCTCCTCGAATCTCCTCAGATTCTCTTCAACGCTAAGGTCGCGGTTTTTGGAAGCCACACCGTCCATGCGCTGAGCGCGCATGGTGGTCTGGTCGGTGTCGTCTACGTAGGCTTTGCCCGCGCGAATAAGTTGCAGGGCGTATTCGTAGATCTGCTGAAAGTAATCTGACGTGTGCGTCACAATTCTTGATTCCACGCCAATCAGCGCCAGGTCCTCTTTGATCGATTCTTCGAACTCGGTCTGCGGATCAAGAGGAAGGGGGTTCGAGAATCAGAATTTTGTAACACTCTGAAAGACGAAATTCCATGACGCTCACCTTCTCCTTGCTTGGGTTGGTATCATCGAACCGAATAATCATCTTCCCGCCGTAAGTCTGCGCGAAGTACTGGTTCAGCAGCGCGGCCTTGGCGTGACCGATATGTAGGTAGCCGCTGGGCTCGGGCGGGAAGCGGGTGACGACCTCGCCGTACTTGGCGTCGGCCAGGCCGATATCGAACTTGCCCTGATCGGCCGTCTTGGTCTACGATTCACGAAGGTCACACAAAATTGTCAGAGTCTGTTTGGAATGGAGATAGAAGCCAAAGAAGGGGGAGAAGGTTGGTACCTTTGTGGCGTTCTGGTTTTTCGTGAGCACATCGATACCGGTCTTGACGGCGTCGAGAGAGCTCACGTATTCAAACCATCGGACGAGGTGTATACCTAGAGACTCCTTTTTTGTCTTGAGGATGCGTGCAAAGACGGAGGAGGCTGGGTTCGGGATAGAAAAATGATGGATGAGAATTTGAATTGCAAAAACCCCGGACCACGGCCTATAAGCAAGATGCGTCTCTTACACCTCAACGCGCCCCAGATGACAAAATCGGCGAGCGACGGCTCGTAGCCGACGAAGAAGGAGCGAAGGGTTAGGTGATAATTTAGTTCGCGGAAGGCGGCGTCGAGGAGCCTGAAGTCGGTGGTGGAAAGGGTATCCTGGGCGAAGTCGAGCCACTGGTCAATCTGGAAAGGAGAAGCGGTTAGTTGCGAATAATTTTAGGACGTATCGAGCGTTAATACTCCATCGAAGGTAAGTATGCTCGGCGGGTAATTTGAGTTGAAAATAGAGACGTCGTACCAGGGTAGCCTTGAGGGCGTCCTTGCCACCGTAGAGGCCGGAGTTCGGGTACAACCTTCCCAGCAGCCTGGCAACGCTGTTCGTCGTCGCAAACACGTCTC
Source organism: Jimgerdemannia flammicorona (assembly GCA_003990745.1). Classification (NCBI taxonomy): domain Eukaryota; kingdom Fungi; phylum Mucoromycota; class Endogonomycetes; order Endogonales; family Endogonaceae; genus Jimgerdemannia; species Jimgerdemannia flammicorona. The sequence goes on from RBNI01005590.1 coordinate 1,345, forward strand.
TACAAAAAAAAAAAAAAAAAAAAAAAAAAAAAAAAAAAAAAAAAAAAAAACGTGTTCAAGGGTCGTTATAAGAAATATCGATTCGCGTCGTCTGCCATTCCTCGGTCCAGATTCGCCAGTACACTTGTTCATGCAGACAACAACAAATTACCCGTTCGATAGCAGCAGTGCGGCCGAGGCGCCGGCAGCGCCGTCGGCTTCCAAGGTAGTGGCGTCACGCCACGTCAACTGGAGGGTGTTCTTGGAGGAAATGAAATGGCCGATCGCGATAAGGGCTGCAGGGTTGGGTTGGGGAATGAGCAGGTGTGGTAAAGTCTTTAACGCTGAGGGCATTGGATAGGATGCATACCGTAAGGCGCAGGAGCGCCCTTTGTTGCGATGAGTAAGGTGTTGGTCATGTTGGAAGTAGTGTAAAGATTGTCGACGTGCGTAATTTTTTGCTTTTTGAGTCACTGCTCACGTGATTCCAAAAATATGTGGCACAGCCTCAAGAAAAGATTCGAAGTGACTCGACTCCGCCAATTCATCGTATCTCTGACCATCCTTCACTTGAGCTACACTTTCTCCTACGCTTAGTGCTAGAAATAATAAAAAAGTCATTGAATTTATTCCACATCAATTAAATAATTCTCCACGTAACATCTCGACAATCCTCGCCAATCCCCAAATCATCTAGATCTCCATCCCGACCCCCGCGCCTCCGTGGTAAGTTCTAACATTCTGATTCGGAGAAAACGGTCACAAATACAGGGGGTCATCAAGCATCAGTCCTCCTCGCATAAATCAATTGGCACGCGTGGTCTAATGGCTAAGAGGTGATTCTCTTACCCACGGACAGCGGGAGCTGACATGTCCTGGAGGGGCATAATTGAGGTGTCTTAGAGCTCTGGCTCTAAGACTAAGAGGGCTGCCCGGCTAAGTTCGTAATGCCTCACTTGTTTGGCAATGGGTGTTTCTGACGTGCGGTAGTTGTTTTGCTTTTGCTTTTTCCGCCTCGGGCGCGTCATACACTGGGTTCGTTGAGATTTCTCGACGGGCGATGGTCAGATTGGGATACGCGGATATGGAAATGTCCCGTTCCAGCTTGTGCCACATATGTCTGCAACAGGCCATCCCGAGTAGAGCTAGCAGGCATCTCGGCCATAATGTCAGGGCAGTGCCGACATCTGCCCCTTTCTCTGCTACCTTACTGGTCATAAGGTTTGGTAGGCAACCTTCAGAGTCTCCTTTCCCCTATTATTATCCCCTCTACTTTGGGTTGGTTTGCTGTACCTGCTGGGCATGGTGAGAAGGAGGTAATGGTGATGAGATGCTCTTTTATCAGTGTCAGATTGGTGTCTTCTCTACTTTTTTACAGTTTTTGGTGCCTTTAGCTGCATCTGGAGTGTACTCATTTTGGTGTAGTACTTTTTTCTTTTTGCTGTCATCAATATGGTATTGTTTGGTATATTATAGACTGTATATAGAGTTAGTTGATCTTAGGTATTAAGTGTTAATATAAGTTATCTATAGGTCTCTGATGCCTATAGTAGAGCCTTCTGAGCTTTGATGAACTTCCTGGTGAGTGTAGTTCTGATATAGGTGATTATTTTCTAAGTGGAGTCAGGATGGAAGGGGAGATGGTTATTATAGATAGAAGGAAGAGTAATTATAGTAGATTAGTAGAGTATTAGGCTGAGAGTAGTTATTGGGGCTAGGGCAAGTACTATATCAGTGGGGCCTTCTGATTGATATGGGGTGATTAGGTGATAGGTGTCACCCTTAGCTGCTTTTGACAATTTGTAAGATTAGGCCCTAGTCATTGAAAGTAGTTAGGAGATCTAAGGTTATCTAGGTTAGATGTCTTGGCTATACTTAACTGGAACTGAGAGCTGATATAGTAACATGATCAAGATTTGTAGGCTTGAGTAGTGGAGTATTAAGGGTCTCCTCTCACCTTATATATAAGTCTTCTACTTACCTCATTGGGGAGAACTAAGTCCTACTCACTATTCTATACTTTGAGGAGGGTTTTTCTTTATCTGTCACTCTCTTTAGAGTGATAAGAGCTATGCAAATCAGCTTAAGTATGGCCTTGTACATATATTGGGATTTCAGATATACACCTAAAGTATATATTTATTACTCTCTGGTGGTAGGAAGAGTATGATGTATAGAATGAAATGTGGACAACTTTGCCCTGCTGCACCTGGCATAGTTGAGCTACTAAACAATAGCTAGCTTAGATTTAATAGGGGTATAGTGCTCAGGGGGTGGTGGGGGAGGGGTTTGGCCTATATAGTCTAGGTTCCCTTCCAATAAAATCCGTGGGATATGAGTCCATTAAAAAAAAAAAAAAAAAAAAAAAGATCACAGTGCTGACCTTATTTATTTATTTTACCTGAAGTATTTGGTAGAGATTATCATACTCCTTCCTATAGACCTCCAGGACATCTTTGTGAATAGTGTTAGTACTTGGCAAATATAAATCATGCTTGAGGAGACCAAAGATGCTATGCAATTGATCACTCTTAATAGTTGTGAATGGAAGTTTTTTTTTTTTTTTTTTTTATTATTTTTTTTTTTATTATGAAATGAGTAGATAATAGAGGAATTGTTTGGAGCAAGATGTGATACCGTTACAGCAGATATGAAGGTTGGCGGTAAGAGGTCAAGTAGTAGAAAATGAAAAGCTTATATGAATTTTCATGATGGAACAATACAAGTGGAATAAAGTGTTTTCTGAAGCAAGGTGCAATAGATCTGCAACCTGCTCATGGTACCATGGTTCATGGTGGTCTTTATTCAAAATTGAGAACAAAGTTCAGGTAAACAAAGACACAGATCTAACTCCAGAATTCTGGAAGTAGAATGGTACATAAGTACTCGAACCTTGCCCTAATCCAAACAAAGGTCTAAATCAGGCTTCATCGATCTATACATGTGACAGGCCATTAAAAACCCAATATAGAAACCATCGAGAAAAGGTTCCAGTCATGTGATCTAATGTTACACAAATAATAAACAATGCTAAAAACGGAACTAGACCAATGATATATCATATGTTGTTATGTGATTATCACTTATAGGTTTAAAAACCTAGAAATCATTAGCACCCGAAGGCACAGGTATCAGGCCTAGAGCCTTATGACCAGAGCGGAGTAGAGTCTTGGCATGAGAGTGAGCAAAATGATCAGAGGTAGACAGGTGTCACAGAGTGTAGATATACAGGCGTTAGGCCTAGAGTCTTATGCTGCAGATTGTCTGGCAATTTTTCGCATTTTTAAACATCGCATGGTATGTACGGGCAGTGCAGCCTTCAAGGAGGACTTAGAGCAAAGCTGGTATTTGAGACAGCATTAAGAATGGTAAAACCATTCTTCCAGGCAATCATTGGTCATCAGGTAGTCACAGGAAAACCAAAACAAAGCAAAGTGGTACATAGAGTCTTGTTGGGCTATTGTTGTAGTCATTGGGCTGTGTCGTATTGGATGATAAGCAATGAGGGAGGGAAAGCGGAGTGGGGAATTGGGGGGTAGGAAATAAGGAGAGGGGTGAGAAGTGAAGTTCGGACTTCAAGCCAATTAACCAAACTCAATTGAGCAGTTATGATATCAATAGGGTATTCTTTCCTGTGAATCAGAAATTCAGCCAGAGACTGACATTCATCAAGCCAATCATGGCGAGAAGAGCAGAGTAGCAATAGGTGGTGGGCCTCATTTACAATGCATAGAAAGAGCATCTTCCTTGGATGATTACTCAACCAGTCAACAAACTGAGTACTATGTGGGAACTTGGCAAAACGGCCAGTGCGGAATGATGCAACTCGGATTTCCAGATCCAAATAGTGGCATGGTCCAGCAGACAAGACTTTCCATTCAATACAATAGTGCAGAGGGTACATGGTACTGTAGATTGAGGCCAAGTCCATGATTGCAGATGTAAAGACAATAAGATCGTCAATATATTGGCAGAACTTTAGCCCAGCAGCAATGTTTTGGCTGAGCAGATGGTTAGGTGCTTGCAAGGTATGCAACTTATGAGCAAAACCAATGAGATTGGTAAGATCTGGAGTACAGTTGGTGCCCATAGCATTACCAGTCTCAGAGCGAAAGGAACTGATGGTGGATGTGAACGTTATATGAGTTATGACAATGCAGACAAGGCCAAGAACAGCTTCAAGCAGCAAAGAGCCAGGGGGGAAGGCCACTGTCGACAGAAAGGTGAGGCAGTCAATGCACTCATCTAATGTGATCCTGGTGTAGAAGATGGCAAAATCCCCAGTAGCAACATAGTTACAATCCAACATATCTAGGTAATCTGAACGAACCAATTGTAGCAGTTCGAGAGATCATGTAGAGGTGAATAATATGAGTAACCCAAATTATGGCACAGATGGGCCAACTATAGTCAGAGAAAGTGAGATAGGAAATGCGAAATCTCAGTTGTAGGAGAGTTAAAAGCACCAATGATAGGGTACCATGCCACGCATGCCCCTTTGTGTACCTTGGGCAAAGCATGAAATACGAGTAGCTTATAATCATTAGGCTCCATGAGGTATTCCCAAATCAGCATATAATCCTTGTCATTGATGCAGAACTCAAGTAGACCAAGCAGGTCTAGCCTCACTGATTCCTTAATGTCATCAATTTTTGAGAAATCATTCACATATGCAGGATCATAAAGGAGGGACTGAAGACCATCTAGATACAGAGCGCGTGGAATTATGGTGAACCCCAGATTTTTGTTGGTAAGATAGACTGTAAAGTCATCATGAGCATGGATGCCTTTGAGAAGGTGGCAGAACTTCTTTGGTACAAGCATGCTGGACATGTTCATCAAGGGTCAGATGGCTTGGTTCATAGTGACACTCATATGAAGCATAATTTGCATATTTTCCATACAATGTGGCAGTCGCCATTTAGATGACACCCAGGCAGAGATCTCCGGGACATTGTCAGGATTACCCATAGAGGTTCAGAAGGTGGCAAGGTCGAGATGTTATTAAAATGATGATAATGAAATCGGATCAATGATACTGTTCATTGAAGCCGACCCAGGGAGAACAAACTTAGGGCCAAAGTTCAGCATATACATGAGCTCGGGGATAAGCTAAGGCAGAGGTATATCAGTAACAAAGCTCTCCTCAGTAAATATCTGAAACCAAGGGATGAAAAACTGACTTAAGTGAGAACCAGGAAGAGAAGACATGAAGGCAAAATCCTCAATTAGTGTTGAGGCTGCTACTCTATGTAGAATGAGGACATTGGGGCCAAACTATGCTACCAGGAAGTCATATAAGACTTCTGGGCTGGGGACCTCTAGTTTTTTAAAGCTAGAGGGCAGACATCGCCGGCTATATGCCAGATGATATGATGCTTAGTGGCAGTACACTTGTTACACTATGGTACAAACACTCTGGTGGCACTCTTAGACGAGTGGCTCAAAGTTGACAAGTGGCTGGTCCTGGTAGAAGTGGAGGAAATGGATGGGGAAGGCAAAGCCTTATGCGCTCGCTTGACCCCTTTTACAGAACCCACTGTCTATGCAGGGGCTAGGGGGCAAGGACCCCAGTGGGCCTTCATAGGTACACCAAGGCATCCAGAACAGCTACAGCAGTTTGGCGCAGCAGAGGCTGAAGTTGCACTCACACCCTTTGCCTTTTCCGCAGCCCTCGCAGGTATGGTGGTAGAGGGTGGAGGGGTGGGGACACTCTTTTTCAGTCATACAGAACTGGCAGCAGCAGAAGCAAACATGCATTTGGCACCCAGAGTAACAATCTCAGAGTGCTTCTCAAGCTCCTTGACCATGGCTTTGTGGGTGGTGGTAGAAATCCCATCTTGTAGTAAGGAGGATACAGGGATGGTCAGGCAGACTACTGCGGCAGTGGCTTTGGCAGCAGTGGCAGTGGTGAGACAGCGAGACTGATGCATGACAATGTCAAAACCACAGAGCAGAAATAAGTTTGTCTTGGCTTAGTTGGTAGCAGCAAGTGTAGCGATATTCTTGCTAACCCCTTAAGTGATATCAATGGATAACTCAAAGAAATTATGGGCATCGGAAGAACCACTCATGGCCTTGTGGATTTTAGCATGCTAGTTCTTAGCATGCTGGGCAGTGGTATCTTGATCAGAGATGGCAGCCTCGATCATGGCAGTGGCATGGCACTTAGCTTCCACTGAAGTAGTAGTAAGGGCTGCAGCATGCTGTTCCTCAGGAAGGAGGGCAATCAAAGCAGCGACCTTCTTAGAAGGAGTAAACTTCCAATCAGCAACTTGGGCTCTCAAGAAGTCAGTGCAGCACTCACGCATGGCAGCAACCTTGAGAGTTTGGAGCACTCTGGTACAGGCAGCACAGAAGCCAGCAGGGACCTCGACAAGTGATGCAGTCAAATAGATGGTCAGGTCATCGAAGTTCGCCAAATCAGAGAAAGAAGCTTTGGGGATGGCAGCATCGCTATCTACATTCATGTTATCCATCATGTTGTGTATTATGAAATGAGTAGATAATAGAGGAATTATTTAGAGTGAGATGTGATACTATTAAGGTGGATATGAAGGTCAGCAGTAAGAGGTCAAGCAGTAGAAAACAAAAAGCTTATGTAAATTTTCACAATGGAACAAAGCAAGTGGAATAAAGTGCTTTGTGAAGCAAGGTGTAATAGATCTGCAACCCACCCATAACACTATGGTTCATGGTGGTCTTTATTCAAAATTGAGAACAAAGTTCAGGTAAACGAAGACACAGAGCTAACCCCAGAATTTCGGAAGTAGAATGGTGCATAAGTACCCAAACCTTGCCCCAATCCAAACAAAGGTCTGAATCAGGCTTTGTCAATCTACACACATGACAGGCCATTAAAAGTCCAATATAGAAACAATCAGGAAAAAGTACTAGTCATGTGATCTAATATTATACAAACAATAAACAATGCTAAAACGGAACTAGACCAATGATGTGTCATGTGTTGTCATGTGATTGTCACTTATAGGTTTAAAAACCTAAAAATTGTCAGCACCCGAAGGTGCAGATATGAGGCCTAGAGCCTCACAACTGGAGCAGAGTAGAGCCTCAGTACCAGAGTAAGCAAAGTGAGCAGAGGTAGACAGGCATCATGGAGTATAGGTATGCAGGTGTCAGGCCTAGAGCCTCATGCCAGAGGTTGTCCGGCAATATATAAAAAAAAAAAAAAAAATAAAGGAGTTGTCTGGCGATTTTTCACGTTTTTAAACCTATAAGTGATAATCACGTGATGATACATGACACATCATTGGTCTAGGTCTGTTTTTAGTATTGTTTATTGTTTGTGTAACATTAGATCACGTGACTGGTACCTTTTCCCAATTGTTTCTATATCGGGTTTTTATTGGTCTGTCATATATGTAGATTGATGAAGCCCAATTCAGACCTTTGTTTGGATTGGGGCAAGGTTTGGGTACTTATGCACCATTCTACTTCCAGAATTCTGGAGTTAGATCCATGTCTTTGTTTACCCGAACTTTGTTCTCAATTTTGAATAAAGACCACCACAAACCAAGGTACCATGAGTGGGTTGCAGATCTATTGCACCTTGCTTCGGAAAATACTTTATTCTGTTTGCTTTGTTCTGTCGTGAAAATTCACATAAGCTTTTCATTTTCTACTGCTTGACCTCTTACCGCCAACCTTCATATCTGTCATAATAGTATCACATCTCGCTTTAAACAATTCCTCTATTATCTACTCGTTTCATAATATACAACATGACAGATAACATGAATGTAGATGGTGATGCTGCTGTCCCCAAAGCTTCTTTCGCCGATTTGGTGAACTTCGATGACCTGGCCATCTACTTGACTGCTTCACTTGTTGAGGTCCCTGCTGGCTTCCATGCTGCTTGCACTGGAGTGCTCCAAACTCTTTAGGTTACCACTGCATATGAGCACCACACTGACTTCTTAAGAGCCCAAGTTGCCAATTGGAAGTTTACTCCTTCCAAGAAGGTCGCTGCTTTGATTGCCCTCCTTCCTGAGGAACAGCATGCCACTGCCCTTACTACCACTTCGGTGGAAGCTAAGCACCATGCCACTGCCGCAATTGAGGCTGCCATCTCTGATTAAGATGCTGCCCCCCAGTATGCTAAAGACTAGCATACTAAAATCAACAAGGCCATAGGTGGTTCTTCTGATGCCCATAATTTCTTTAGGTTATCCGTTGATATCACTCAAGGGATTAGTAAGAATATCCTATCCTCACTGCCACCAACTGAGCCAAGACAAACTTGTTTTTGCTCCATGGTTTTGATGTTGTCATGCATCAGTCTCACTGTCTTGCCACCACCACCACCACTAAAGCCACTGCCGCAGCTGTCCGCCTGACCATCCCTGCATCCTCCTCTCTGCAAGATGGGATTTCTGCTGCCGCCCACAAAGCTGTGGTCGAGGAGCTTGAGAAGCACCCCGAGATTGTTACTCCAGGTGCCAAACACACATTTGCTTCTGCTGCTGCCAGTTCCACCTGACCAAAAAAGAGTGTCCCCACCCCCCCACCCTCTACCACCATGCCTGTGGGGGCTGTGGAAAAGGCAAAGGGTGTGAGCATGACTTTGGCCTCTGCCATACTGAACTGCCATAGCTGTTCTGGACACCTTGGTGTGCCTACAAAGGCCCACTGGGGTCCTTGCCCCCTAGCCCCTGCCAAGATAGTGGGTTCTGTAAAAGGAATCAAGCGAGCACATAAGGCTTTGCCTTCTATGTCCGTTTCCTCCACTTCTACCAGGACCAGCCACTCGTCGACTTCGAGCTGCTCATCTAAGAGTGCCGCCAGAGCATTTGTGCCGCAGTACAACAAGTATACTGCTGCTAAGCATCATGTCATCTGGCATAATGCTGATGATGTCTGCCCTCTAGCTTCAAAAAACTAGAGGTCCCCAGCCCAGAAGTCTTATATGACTTCCCGGCAGCGTGGTTTGGCCCCAATGTCCCCATTCCACATGGGGTAGCAGTCTCAATACCAATTGAGGATTTTGTCTTTGTGTCTTCTCTTCCTGGTTCTTGCTTAAGTCAGTTTTTCATCCCTTGGTTTTGGATGTTTACCATGGAGGGCTTTGTTACTGATATACCTCCGCCTTGGCTTACCCCTGAGCTCACATATATGCTCAACTTTGGCCCTAAGTTTGTTCTCTCCAGGTTGGCTTCGATGAACAGTACCATTGATCCGATTTCATTGTCATTGTTCCAACAGTGTCTTGACCTTGCCACCTTCTGGACCTCTATGGGTAATCCTGATGATGTCCTGAAGATCTCTGCCTGGGTGCCATCTAAATGGTGACTACCACATTATATGGAAAATATGCAAATTATGCTCCATATGAGTGTCATTCTGAACCAAACCATCTGACCCTCAACAAGCGTGTCTGGCACACTTGTACAAAAGAAGTTCCACCACTTTCTCAAAGGCATCTGTACTCATGATGACTTTATAGTCTGTCTTACCAACAAAAATCTGGGGTTTGCCATAATTCTGTATACTCTATATCTAGACAGTCTTCGGTCCCTCCTTCACGATCCTGCATATATGAATGATTTCTCAATGATTGATGACATTAAGGAATCAGTGAGGCTAGATCTGCTTGGTCTACTTAGTTCTGCATTGACGACAAGGATTGTATGCCGATTTGGAAACACCTCATGGAGCCCAACGATTGTAAGCTACCCATGTTTCATGCTTTGCCCAATGTACACAAAGGGGCATGTATAGCATGGCACCCTATCTTACTCTCCCATGACTGAGATTTCATGTTTCCTATCTTGCTTTCTCCACCTGTGGTCAGCCCATCTGCGCCATAATGTGGGTTACTCATGTTATTCACCTCTATGTGATACCCTCGAACTGCTACAATTGGTTCGTTCAGATTACCTAGATGTGTCAGATTGCAACTATATCATTACTGGGGATTTTGCCACCTTCTATACCAGGATTACATTAGATGAGTGCATCAACTGCCTCATCTTTCTGTTGACAGTGGCCTTCCCCCCTGGCTCTTTGCCACTTGAAGCCATTCTCGGCCTTGTCTGCATTGTCATGACACATATGATGTTCACATCCACCATTGGTTCCTTCTGCTCTGACTGATATTGCTATGGGCACCAACTGTGCTCCAGATCTTGCCAATCTTATTGGTTTTGCTCATGAGTCGCATGCCTTGCAAGCATCTGACCATCTGCTCAGCCGAGCCATCACTGCTGGGCTAAAGTTCCATATTGACAATCTTATTGTCTTTACGCCTGCAATCATTGTCTTGGCCTCAATCTTCGGTGCCATGTACCCTCCACACCATCATATTAAATGGAAAGTCTTGTCTGCTGGACTATGCCACTACTTGGACCTGGAAATCTGAGTCACACCACTCTGCACTGGCCATTTTTCCAAGTTCCCATCTCGTACTCAGTTTGTTGACTGGTTGAGTAATCATCCTAGGAAGATGCTCTGTCTATGTATTGTGAATGAGGCCCACCACCTATCGCTACTCTGCTCTTCTTGCCGTGATTGGCTTGATGAGTATCGGTCTCTGGCCAAATTCCTGGTTCACAGGAAAGGATACCCTGTTGATGTTGTAATCGCTCAATTGAGTTTGGTTGAATGGATAGAAGTCTGAACTTCACTTCTCACCCCTCTCCTTATTTCCCACCCCCCAATTCCCCACTCCAATTTCCCTCCCCTATTGCTTGTCATCCAATACAATATGGCCCAATGGCTACATCAATAGCCTGACAAGACTCTATGTACTGCTTTGCTTCATTTTGGTTTCCCTGCAACTGCCCGATGACCAATCATTGCCCAGAAGAATGGTTTTACCATTCTTAACGCTGTCTCAAATACCAACTTTGCTCTAAGTCCTCCTTGAAGGCCGCACCACCTGTATGTGCTGTGTGATGTTTAAAATGCGTAAAATTGCCGGACAACCTCCAGTATGAGGCTCTAGGCCTGACACCTATGTATCTACACTCCATGATGCCTGTCTACCTCTGCTCGCTTTGCTCACTCTATTTTTTTTTTTTTTTTTTTT
>RBNI01005591.1:0-12369 GCA_003990745.1 Jimgerdemannia flammicorona
AAAAAAAAAAAAAAAAAAAGCCCTACTGCTCCTCACCTAGTACCTGTTGGGCCACCTTCTGTAGTTTTGTAACAATCACCTTGCTCACTATCTTTCTGTCCATATCCAGAAGCATGATCAGTCTCCAGTTCTTCCAGTCCTCCCTCCTCCCCTTGTCTTTGTACAATAAGGCCACCAACCCCAATTCCTGCTCTCCAACCCACTCACCATTCAGAAGAACATAGTCACAGAGGGCTGCCATCTCTCCTAAAACTCCAGGAACCTTCATCATCTTCTTCCAAAAGTCCAAAGGTAACCCATCCTCTCCTGGTGCCATCCCAAGCTTAGTGGCTGCAAGGACTCTTTGAATCTCCTCCTTCTGGACTAAAAGGATCAGGTCACCAAGGCCCTCTACTTGCAGTGGTTCCCATTCCTCCAGTGTTTCTCCAATGGCCTCCTCACTCTCACCCTCTTCCTCCTCACTCTACAAACACCTCCACTTCTCCTTCAGTATCCCCAAAATCTGTTGCATGCATTGCACCATTTCCCCCTCTACATCCAGGACCCCATCCCATCGATGCCATATCCTCCTGGCCTGGAGGAGCCATGACAAGTTCCTAGTAGGCCTCTCTCCCTCCTTAAGTCCCAGCCACCTCAGCCTGGCTGCCATTCCTTTCAAATAGATCTCCTTCTTCTCTCTCAGCACCTGTTGTAGCTGTATTACCTCTAATTTTGCATACTCTAATCTCCAATTATCAACTACAATAGCATTTAACAAATCTGCCCATTCCATCTACAGTCTAACCAACTGATTGGAAGCATACCTCACCCTTTTCCTTCTCTGCTTCCCTGTGAAGGAGAAAAGGAGAAGAAGCTTTGCAAAACTAAGACCTTTAAGTATGATATCCTCAAGGATCTCAGCCAACAAAAAGTCAATGCAACCTTCAGCCAGCTTGCAGAAATTCCTACATTTAGACAGCAAATGAGATTTGGACTTACTGAAACAACCAAGGAGCAGGGTTGGAAGATAACTGAAGCCAACAATGTTCAAGAAGATTCTGGAGAAGAAAGTGAAGACAACCACAAGACTTCTGCCTATACAATCTGCCAAATTGAAGACAGAATCTTTGAAGCCATTATAGATACAGGAGCAGAAGGATGCCTTCTCAGCAAGAAGGCAGTAGACTGCCTAGGATGGGAGGTCGAAGAAGCAACCAAGTTGGTGTTTGTTACAGCAGATGGTACAAGAGCTACCCCTTTTGGAAAAATCTGAGATGTTCCCATCAAGTTTAGAGGAGCAACTATTCCAGTAGATATGATAATAACCAATGCAACTGACTATGATATTCTTATTGGCAACCAGTGGCTTCACAAAGCCAGAGCAATAATCAACCTGAATGGAAGATGCAGATTATCTACCGAGGTCAGAAGATGCGAATTCCCATCAATGTCAACAAAGGAGTGCTCTCTGAGATGGAGAAAGATGTTCAAGAAGAAGCTTACATGGTGACCACACAGAAAAAGAAGAAGAAAGTCAGATGGATGAGTGAAGAAGAATGGTACAAGAAGATCACAGAAGGATATGCACCACAAGGAGTCTGCCCACATGGGATCCAAATGTACTATATGGAGCATGTCAATGAGTGCTACCAGTGCACTGGCAAAATCAAGGAGATCTACCACCAAAGAAGAGAGAAGACCCTCAAGGAATAAGCCAAAGAGGAAAAGGAGGAGGAGAAAGATGATGAACCACCAGCCCTGCTGGAGGACAGTGATGACAAAGAAGAAATCAAGGTCAAAATCCGGAAGATTCACCCTGATGCAGTCCTGCCAAAATACAAATTGGAAAATATAGCTGGAATGGATATCGCCACAGTGGAGGAAACTTTACTTGAACCCCAGACAACTACTCTACTTGCAACTGGCCTGGAGATGACTATCTCTAAGGATCATATCAGGATCCTCAAGACAAGAAGCAGTTTGGCAAGAAGAGAAATTACGATTGAAGGAGGAGTCATTGATTCAGACTACATTGGAGAAATACTACTCATCACTAGGAATCACAATCCTATTATTCCATTCCCAATCAAGAAGAAGGACCAACTGGCACAGATGTTGATCTTCCCAGTCCGACAACCAAAGATCATAGAAGTCAAGAAGTTGGAGGAAATGAAAAGAGGAAAGAAAGGATTTGGATCAACAGGAAAAGGAGTATTTACTAGTACCAAGATCACTGAACTAGAGCATAAGAAGGAGGAAACCACAAATAAGAACAGCTACACCATTGGAAACGAATTCCCACTCAAGGAGGAACTCAAGAAAATACTCCATGAATTCAAGGATGTCCTTGCCATAGACTTCAAGGATATCAAAGGAAAAACACCACACTACTATCATAAGGTAGATACTGGAGACACCAAACCAATTTACCAAAAAGCAAGACCTGTCCTGCCAGCCTACTGGGAATGGCTCAGAGAAGAAATCAAGCAGATAGAAGAAGCCAGTATTATCAAAGAAGCCAGTAGCCCCTGGTCTTCACCAGTTATACTATCCTCAAAAAAAGGAAGCAAGCCTGGAGAATTCACCCCAAGACTCTGTGTTGACTACAGAAAGCTCAATGCAGTTACCAAGAAGGATTGCCAACCACTGCCCCTCATCAGTGACATCCTTATAACACTGGGAGATGAAGCACAATACTACAGCACCTTGGACTTATACTCAGGATTCCACCAAATCGGACTCACAGAAATGGTAAGTGAAAAGTCAGCCTTCATAACCCCAGATGGAACCTACATCTACCTGCAAATGCCATTTGGGATGTGCAATGCACCAGCAAGCTTCCAGTGAATGATGAACAAAATCTCCTACTATGATATGGAAAGATGGATGATGGTTTATATAATCATTTACAGCAAGACACCTGAGGAACATCTGCAGCACATACAGCAGATAATGGAAAGTTTGAGAAAACATGGCCTAAACATCAAGCCCAAGAAATGCAAGTTTGCAGAAATCAAGATCTCCTACCTTGGCCACATTATCAATCGAGATGGAATACACACAGACCCTCTCAAGATATAAGCAGTAGCAGCATACCTAAGGCCCACTACTGTGATGGAAGCCCAAGCCTTCATGGGACTTGCCTCCTACTATTGTAGATTTATTAGAGGATTTTCCAATATCACAGGTCCAATCCATGAACTCAACAAGAAGGACATCAAGTTCCAGTGGACTGGCAGACAATAAAAAGCATTTGACATACTCAAGGTCAGACTGACCCAGGTACCATCCTCAGACGACCCAATTGGACTCAAGAATTCATCCTGCAGACTGATGCAAGTGCACAGGGACTAGGAGCAGTCCTAGCTCAAAAAGAAGACAAAAAGGAGTATATCATTGCATATCTTAGCCGCGGAATCTGAGGAGCTGAAAAAGAATATGAATCCTATAAGTTGGAATGTCTCACAGTCATCTGGGCTGTAAAGAAGTTCCACTACTACTTGGCTGGAAGACACTTCACCATTCAGATGGACTACTCAGCTCTCATCTGGCTACTGACAACTGGACAATCCAAAGGAATCTATGTCAGATGGATAATGAAGCTACAAGCCTATGATGTAACTATTGTGCACTGCCCTGGAAGAATAAATTCCAATGCAGATGCTCTCTCATAGATACCCCAAAACACCTTCAACCAATAAATCAATTATGAATAAGGAGCTTTACTATGGAATCATCACATATCTGGGACAGTGAAAGATGCCCCAACATCTGGAAGAATGGACACAAATGATTATCAATAGGATATGGAAACAATTTGGAACTGATAGAGAAATACTGAGGAAAGGAAAACTACTAGTCATAGCAGAACACAAGAAGGAGTAAGCAATGAAATCAGTACATGAACTCAGCCATCTAGGAGGAACCAATACATATGATAAGGCAAGAAGAATGATATGGTGGCCAGGAATAGAGGAAGATATCAGACAATTTGTCAAAATATGTAACAAATGCCAGAAATATAAACAAGACCAACAAAACCAAGCCCCGAGATCAGCACACATAGAACCAATACCATTTGTCCACATAGCAATAGATGTAATTGGCCCCCTACCCCTGACCTTGATTGGTAACCAATATATCTATGTCATCATAGACCTTTTTATGAAATGGATAGAAGCAGAACCCCTCAAGGAAGCCAATGCATAGTCAATTGCTGATTTCTTCCACAAAGAATCATCTGCCAGTTCAAGACCCCAATGCAAGTAACTACAGATAGAGGAACAGAATTCGTGATCCAGTTCTGTGAGGTTCTCTACAAGAAGTACAAGATCCAGTACATTTAAACTATAGCCTACTATCCTCAAGGAAACAGACAAGCAGAAAGGACAAACAAGACCCTCAAGAATGTTATCGCCAAGATCTGTAATAACTACAAGAACTGGGATCACTACCTGCCAATAGCATTATCTGCCCTTTGCGATATTAGATCACAAAGTACCCATTTTACCCCTCGGGAAATACTATTTGGAGAAAAAAGTTCTCAAGGAACCCTATCATCCAATAGAGATGTTATATGGAAATGAGTGGATATGGAGATACAGAAACTGTACCAAATCAGGAAGAAGGCTGAGGATTACATAAACAAGGTACAGACACTATAACGGAATAATGTGGAAAAGACTCACAAGTCCCTGGAGATTATCAAGATAGGAGACAAAGTCCTGGTATATCAGAACATAGTAGAAGCTTCATAGTCATGAAAGCTGGAGCCTAAGTGGGAAGGACCTTACCTTGTGCAAGATATAAAAGGGACTATCTTTGGTTATGAAAACTCTCAAGCACAATCATCCCTACTACCATTTACTAAAACTGACTCAAGAAGTATCATGACCAGTCAACAAAGTAATGCTGCTGCCCTCAAGATCACTAGCATGGCCCAGTGAGCTATAGAAAGACAGTGGTATTCTACTGAACCACCAATAATGGAGGAATCCTTTGACAGCATCCAGAGTATAGTGCAGATACCCTTATTATAAATCTCACATTTCAAGGCCTACCAGAACTAAACTGAGTTCCAGGAATACTTCAAGTTGGGACAGCTACTGAATTCAAAACTGAAGATGGGAAAAGAAGACTAGATCAAGGAATGTCAGCTCTCCTACATTCAAATTACGATTGCAAAAAGAGTACACAAGTTATTCAAGGATGATGAAGCAGCCTTAGTCCACTTCTGGGAAGTAACCCCAGAAGACTTTGGATATATCAAAAGATAACACTGGAAGAACATAATGGCACAAATCATGCAGTACAAGGAGATTCAAATCATAGAAGCCTGGGAATTCGAGTGAATGTAATGCTCTGAAGATGAATCACTTATTCAGAAGGAAGATATGATGGCTGATCCAAATTAGTAACATGAAACAGGAGAATTAGACATTTGATTGTAGTACCTGAATCCAATTCCCAATATAGTTTAGTCTTATAAATAGCAGTTATATTCTGCGAAATGTAGAAACTTTAACATTTCCAAATATTTAGAAGATGTTAGAATGTTTGCAATCAGCGAAATCCTAGCAGATATTAAAAGATTTGATACTTGCAGAAAATGACTCACTACTTAACCTTATAGATAGCAAACTTATATAAATAACCCAGTATCTTTGAGTGAATAAACCTCAGATTGAAATAGTTCAAGCAAAGAAAAAGCAAAGGAACTAGTAAGTCTGTGGGCAGATATACTTCGAACTCATCCATTCCTGTATCCCAAGGACTCTGCAGAGTTGAAGAAGAGTAAGTTTTTAAGATACAGAAATCCAATGTACTTCAAAGGTTAAGCATCCGCTACATTACAATATATAATCTAGATCATCTACAATTTTATAAGAAATTCTATATAATAACTTATACTATAGAATACTAAGAGATAAAAGACTGACTATAAATCTGTTATAAATGAGAGACTGCAGAATAGATAGATAGATAATAGATTAGAAAATAAAATAGACTATAAAATAGATGATATAGACTATAAAAACTATAAGATAGATAATTTAATCTTAAATATTAGTAGTATATATAATAGACTAGTATTGCTAAGTTATAATAACTCACTATTATATAACTATAGTCTTGCTATATATATAATAATAATCTGATATAATATAACTATTGTATTTCTATATAACTATAAGTCTTAATATATAACTCTAATCTTACTATATAACTATAATCTGCTCCTGTGAAAATAGTATAACTGTTATGATCTAGTCGAAGATTAAAGGTGTTTCAAGTATAAACTATAGTATAGATAATAGATAAATAATAGTCTGGGAAATCATAATAACTAACTATTATATAAATTGTTTCCTTGAAATTGAGAGACCAGACAGGTCTTAAATTAAGATATTAGGTAGCTTTAAGTCAAGAGCAAGTAGTCTTAATTAATCAGATAATCTTAAATTAAGAGCTAATAAACCTAAATTAAGAGACTAAATAGCTATATATAAATATAGAGACCAGATAGCCTTAGATTGAGATACTGGGTAGCCTTTTAATATAAAGTTATCTGCTAATTTAAGCTATCTGACCTCTCAAGTTAAGGCTGCTGATTCTCTCAATTTAAGACTATTTATTTTAAATTTAAGATTATCTAAAATCTCAATTTAAGACTGTCTGATATTTTATAGGTAGGTGGACTTAAAAGATCTTAAATCAATCTAGAAAGCCAAAATTTATAAATTATAACAATTTTTATTTTTATTTATTTTTATTGAGAGTAATATAAATTATAATTAAAATATTGAATATAAGTACAATTTGTATATATTAAATTTATAAATAGTAACAAATAAATATATATAAGTTAGATTAAATTTAGGGTTATGAATTAAGGTTAGGGTTAGTTTACGTTAAGTTATGTTGAGATTAGATTAGAAAATTTCGATTAAAATGAATTATATTTATATAATATAATTATTATAATAAGTAAAATAATATATAATAAAATAAATATTACTTATATATATAATATTAATAAGTTATAATAGTTAAGGTAATTATAGATTTAATCAATCTCTAGACTACTTTTATCATTATAGTTTACTGGAATTTCATTTATATATATAAATATATAGTAAAAAACATTCATAATAATGAAAATCTACTAAAATAGGCTAATTATTTGATATATAACTAATTATATAAAAGACAGTAAGAAAACAAAATATGGTATATAAATAAAGTCTAAAAAAGTAAAAAGCTAAGAATATAAAAAGGTAATATATATTTTAGATTAGTATATTATATCTGGCTTTTTTATTAGAATAATATAGTTCTATAATGTAGAAGATAGGTAGTAAACTATTTAGGTAGGTGTTTGAGATTCAGATAATTATATGATATAGAATTTTGTTTTAGAATATAAAATAGAAGGGGGTATTCTTCTATATACTGTATAATTACATTAATAGTTACAATTATAGATAGAGATATTCTGCTATACTAGTCACTGAACTACTAAAGCTACTAATTTAAAGGTCTGGCCTTCCATACTATAATTTAGTAACTAATATAGTTATGAATATTATAATGATAATTTTAGTCTAAAATCTATATCAAATTGAAGCCATTAGATGATTGATCTGAAATTTGAGATTCAAGATGATAGGCAGCCTTAAGATATAGTATAGATGGTCTTAAATCAACCATCTAAAATTAAGAGGCTATCTGTTCTCTTGATTTAAAACTGCTCTCAATTTAAGGCCATCTGCTCTTAACTTAAGATCTCAATTTAAGTATATGAAAACTTTTTAGTATATTTATTATTTTATTTTTATATTGTTTTATTAAGTATATTATTATAGTTATAATGATAATTTTAATAAAGAGAGTAGAGTTTCAATTGTATGATATTTCTCTTTCATAAATAACAAACTATACCACAAATGTCTCTTTTACAATTGTGATCTCTATTTAGTAAGTAGTTCTTTATTTCAGAGATATGGAATACTATCTTTTTTAAATTTAAGTATATGAGATATTTTAATATAAAAAAGTACTTTAAACTCTTATTTTGGTTTTAGATTAATAGAAAGCATATAGCTTTATCCTTTGCCTCTATTCTACTATATAGTTTTGATCTCTGTACTTATTTTCAAAATATGAATCAGTAAGTGGAAGATTTTGATATATATATCTCTCTCAATTAGTAGTTATATCCTGCCATATATCTTGATAGGTCCATTATTGATCTTGGTAATAAATCCAAATATTCTCTCTCATAGCTTCAATCTCTATACTATTATTATGTCATCAAATTGAAATAGAGCTCAATTGAATCAATTAGATCAATCAGATCATTTAGAGATTATCAAAAATACAATAAAAATTTCTATAGTCAAAATCTCATAGTATTTATAATATTGCTAGATAATTTAAAATTAATATTATCTGATTATCTAGATCCTAAAACTATTCTAACTACTAAAGAAGAAAAAGTTATTAGATATTGTCTTAATATATAATAACTTAGATTTAGCTTAATAAAATCTTTAATTACATAATTATTCAGTTTGGCTTTATTTTTTACAATAAAAGGATTAGATCAAGATTGATTTAATAGATTTTTAGCTCATCATTGAGGAAACCTCAATTACTAAAATTAACAAGAGTTCAAAAAGATATTCTTTTATTATTAATAATTATTTTGATGAATTTCAAAAAATTGTAAATAAACTTTCTCTTACTGCTGAGCAGTTTAGTCTTTCTGGAAGACTTTAACATATCTTAGCTCTAAAAGATACTTAATAGATATCAAAAGTATAAATAGTAAATATAATAGATAATATATCTATTTGTACAATAATTTTTACTGCTGATTCTACAGTACTATCATTGATTATCTATAAAGAAAAAAAGAGCTTTTGAAAATTTATTAGATATAGCACTATCTGGTATAGTTATAGAATTTACTAAAAAAGAATATATGGAAAAAGATCTCTTTAATCAGTTTATTCAATATTTTATTTACTCAATTTTATGAATAAGATCTATATTAATAAGATATATTCTACTTATGCTTAATAGATATAAAAGTTATATTAATCTTTTAGTATCAAAGCTTACAGGACTCATTATATTTTGTTATTAGTATTATCTTCAAATATAATATATATATTATAGTTCTATAAGCTTTCTTTCAATACTTTAAAAGCTGAATATAGATATGTTTATAATTAATATTATAATATAAATAATGGAGCAATATATATAAAGTTATAAAATATATATTTATAAGACTATTTAGTGAGGCTTATTCAAAGACTTATATAGCTAGATATATTTTGATACTTGACCAGTAAATTGTAATACTATTTTTGCTGATAGATTAGCAATATCCTTATACTCAGTATATTACACCTCTTCAACCTATATCTCAACCTAAATTTGTATTAGAACCTTATATTAAAACTCAATTTCAATCTCTTCAACTTCAACCTTTATCTGAATTACAATCTCAGCTTTTATATTTTCAACTTCAACTATTATACTTCCAACTTTTAATATTCGAAGAGGAGAAAAATATTGAAGCAAATAGTAAACTCTCTGAAAAAGAAATTAATATTACTTAGAGGAGAAAATTTGCAAAAAGTAAACTCTTCAAAAAATGAATCAATATTACTTAAAGAAGAAAATCAAAGAGTAAAATATCCTAAAATAATATCATTAGCAACTATATTTAAATATTTTATACACTTAATTTTCTAAACTATCTTAATTAAATAAAGAAGAATTAATAAAAAAATAATTTCCATATACTCAATTATTTTAATAGCTAAAAAAATATATCAAATTTTCAAGTAGTACAAAGATAATAAAAAGAAAAAAAAATAAAGAAAAAGAAAAAAAGAAAATGAGAGAGAAAAGAAATATATAAAAATAAAAAAAAAGAGAGAAGTTATAAAAGAAAAAATTAAATATTATAGATCAAATGGAGGTAATAGTTAACTACTTATAGTCATCTTATATACTAGCTTTAGACATTGGTGTCAAGTTATATACATTATTTCTAGATATTAGCTCTTCTTTAAATAGACTCTTTTATACTGTTATAGCCTTTTAAGTATTAAATAGAGATATATTTACCTTTACTCTACTTTTTATTCTATATCCATAATTGTTCCATTTTGTTTTTTCTTTCATAATTTGCTTTATACTATTCTTTGTTGATAAATAAAATATCTTTTTTTTTTATGGAAAATCTTATTAGAATTTATAAATATATGTCTATTGCTATTATATAGATAAAAAAAGAGCCTTTTGTTTGGAAGAGATGTAATTTTACAAATAAATATACAGGAATCAATTGACATAGTGTAGAGTTATTATGGAAAGTAAAATAATGTCCAAAGTATAATATAGGTATTTAAGTTTTAACAAAGATGAATAAGCATTATAGTTTTTGCAGATATATAATCATTTTCTATCAATCAGAACTATGGTCCTATGGACATTTTGTTTATTTTCTCTGCAAATAATTATCCAAATTCATCAAAATGTATTTCCAGAAAGCCCTTAATCAGGTGAATCCAACATACTTGATTAAGTTAAATTTGGATGAATATTCATAAAGAAAATTAATAAACTATCCATAGGTTGTAGTTTCCATTGATCAGTGGGGCAGAATACCCATATATAATAAAATCAGATAAAATCAAGTCTTTAACAGCATTTGCAACTGTGCAGCAAAATACTCTCATGTGACAGAATACTCCTTTCTATATTACATATTATATTAATTTCACTCTACTTTTAATTATTAATAACATATTTTTGAAATTTTATTTAATTATATAAAAATGTATCAAAATTGTATTGAGGTAAGAAGAAAAGAGAATGAAATAAATCAGATCTAAGAGAGATGTAATGGTAGAGACACTAGAGATACTAGTGATGTATGAAAAGGATGCAAGTTAAACAGTCGACACCTCGTAAGTGGAGAGATACGTAGAGGTAGCGGCATTGGGATCATAGTGGACAATGCTCGAGTAATACATTAAATGCTTGTTGGGGCCCAGGGCAGTTGCAGCGGACATATTACGTGGTGGCGCGGTACATTTGCTCACGGTGAACGAGATACAACGATCAAGTTGCATGATAAAATACAATTACGAAGGGATCGAGAGCCGAACTGATAGCTGAACACGAAAATACATGGTTGGCTGACAACTAAATACTGCCATTTACAAATGCAAAGGCAACCGATGACGGCAAAATGGAACACGTTGCAAAATCACAAAGATATCAAAGTCA
The DNA here is from genome assembly GCA_003990745.1 of Jimgerdemannia flammicorona. Lineage (NCBI taxonomy): Eukaryota > Fungi > Mucoromycota > Endogonomycetes > Endogonales > Endogonaceae > Jimgerdemannia > Jimgerdemannia flammicorona. The sequence goes on from RBNI01005591.1 coordinate 11,293, forward strand.
TGGGACCGCTGAACATAGGACAAGTTCGAACGACCGCGCATCAAACCAGTGACCTTTGGTACCGATTCAGTTTCGTCGGAGTCCTACCTTTATGTTCATTGAAGAACGCTGTCCCGACAAGAAGCCCGAATGTCATCGTATTGAAATCGTTCGCACCGATGAAGTCGAGCATCGCCGTATCCATACCGCCGAAGAGCAGTCCCACAGTATAATAATTAGAGCCTATTACTGATGTATTGAGCATCGAAGCCACTCGAGTTGAGTTGAAGCTACTGCCACCTATGTTTGAGCAGCGCGGTATCGAAGTAACCAAGAGCTGTCGTATTGAAACCGGTCTTGACGAAGTCGCTATCGCCGAAGAACAGCACCATCGGATGAAGAAGATGGTCATTGTATCGAAGCCACTGCTGCCAAATGATCAGAGGCAAAGTCATTCCGGCACATCGATTCGAAGCTATGTAAGAAAACCTTCTTGTGTATGAAACACAACTGATAGAAGCATCATTACTCATCAGGAATATATATTTATATATATTCGGTCCATCCAACTTTAAACATCCACCTGCTACATAATTACCTTGTTACGCATTTCCTTTGAATATTGTAAATGTTGGCTTTATCCAACATCACCTTCATGTAACTGATACATACCGGGTTTGTGTCGCGACAAACAATCTCTCTACATTGAGCATGTTCAACAAGTATTATCTCTCGAGTCGTCGAAGCATCGTCGTCCGAGTCGTCAAAGCATCGTTGTCCGAGTCGTCGAAGCATCATTTTCCATATCTTGAAGAATCAACGAGTAGGAGCGATGGCAAAGAGGAATCGAAGTTCAGTGTACGGAAGGGACAGTGGTGATCGCGTCCAATATTGCGACTTTAAACGTGGTGGAAAATCCATGGACTACTCCCACACTACGTCAAACTAGCTACATTACACTACCATTCCACCTGGTTTTACATACCTTATGCGTAGCACTGTGGTTAGTATATTGGTACGTGGAACTAGCGTCTCCTGGTTTGGAATCCTATTGTTACTTCTGAAAAGGATCCGACAAGAAGGAAAACGTGGCGGCGA
>RBNI01005592.1:0-12362 GCA_003990745.1 Jimgerdemannia flammicorona
TTTATTTTATTTTATTTTATTTTATTTTATTTTATTTTATTTTATTTTATTTTATTTTATTTTATTTTATTTTATTTTATTTTATTTTATTTTATTTTATTTTATTTTATTTTATTTTTTAATAGACTCAATTCTAATAGATTTTTATTAAAAGAGAACCTAAATAATATAGATCAAAATTCTCTCTCACTCTTACTCTAAGCACTGACTTTCTATTAATTCAGGCTAGTTATATATTCTTTAGCAGCTTGACCATATTTGATATAATAGGGTTTATAATAGTCTCTACCTCATTTCATATATTATACTCTTTTTATTACCAGAGAGTAAGTAACTATATATCTACAACCCAAGACATATATCTAAAATATCAATATATATATATATAAGACTATATCTAAACTGATTTGCAAAGCCCCTACTACTTTAAATAAAGTAACAGATAAAAAAAACTCTCTCAAAGAATATAGAATAGTAGATAAAACCTAGTTCTCTCTAATGAGATAAGTAGAGAACTTATATATAAGATAGAAGAAGACCTCAAATACTCTACTACTTAAGTCTATAGATCTCAATCTCTATATTAGCTTCTAGTTCTAGTTGAGTATAGCTAAGATATCAGATCCAGATAGCCTCAGGTTCTCTCAATAACTCCTAACTACTAAAGCCTAATCTCACATATTGCTGAGAGCTATTAAGAGTGATATATATTATTTAACTAATCAGAAGATCTTACTGAAATAGCACTTACAATAGCTCTGACAACTATCATCAGCCTGGTGCCCTACTGATCTACTATAATTACCCTTCTTATCTATAATGACTATCTCTTCTTCCATTCCAAATCTATCCTAAAAACAGTTACCTATACTAGAACTATACTTATCAGAAAACTTGTCAAGACTTAAAGAGCTCTACTATTAGTACTGGAGACCTATAAGTAACTTATACTAGTACTTGATGCCTAAGGTTAACTAACTCTCTATATAGCTTATAATATACTAAGATGATATCTTATTGATAATAGTAAACTAAAGAAAGTACTATATTAAAAATAAGTATACTTCAGATATAACTAAAGATAGTAGAAATAATAAAAAAGTAAAGAAAATACTGATCTGATACTGATAAAGGAGTAACTCGTTACTATTGTCTTTCTTTCACTACTCTTCAATAGGTATAGCAAACCAATCTAAGATAGAGAGAGAATAAGTTATATATAGAAAGGACTCAGAAGATTGTCTATCAAAACTTTATAACTACTATAATAGTAGAGATTAGAGATATATTTTATATGTAAGCAATATTTACTAAGTATCTAGAGAAGAGATTTATATCTACACCTAAGCTATATACTTTTAAGCCAATAAAAAGTAGTGATATCAATAATAAAGTATATACTAATATAGCTGATAATAATAATGTATAGCTTATAGATTCTGGTACCATATAATACATGATAGCTCACCAGGAATAATTTTCCATATCTGAGCTTTTTGAATATCTAGTACTAATTAAGTTAGATAATAATAATGTCATATATACTTAAGGAAGAGAAAATGTTAGTATACATCTCTATAGAAATGTTATAGAGTCTATTAGTATATTTTAAGACATATTATATACTCTGAAGATAGATAATAATCTTTTCTTAATTAGCAAAATAATAGTCTGCAGTGATAAAGAAATACAGATACAACTAATGAGAGCAACTATATATAGATTGAAGAATGATAAGAAGATTATAACAGTGTTAAAATAAGGTAATTTTTATATAATAAATAATTTACCAAATAGTATAAAAGCCTTTATATATATCTTCTCTGATAATATTCAGATTATACAACCTTCTGACAATACTCATGACACAGTTTTTGAAGAAATGATACTAGTAACATGATGAGTGATGAGCATTCTGAGGTACATACTAAGCAGGAGGGCCCAAGTGTGTTTGACTAACAATATGTAGAGAGAGGTCCTGGCTTGGGGGGAAGCATGAGGGGCCTATTGGTAGGAGGATATGGAAGGGGAGGGGGCAGTGTTGGAGGACAGAGAAATGGGGCAAGCTTTGTAGATATAGTGAAGAGAAGGCAGTCAGTGACAGGACTAGAGGGTTGGCTGAGAAGAGATAAAGAGGTGGTGAAGTCTGCAGATCAGCAGTGGTAGGGGAGTCTCTCTGGGGGACCAGAGTAGTGGGACTGGTGGTATAGTAGCTAAGAAGGTGACTGCTGATGGGAGTATGATGGATAATCTGGAAAAAAAATCTAAATGAGACTGCTGATGGTCAGCTAAGTTGTGGGAAGGGCATGAGGCCTAGTGACCTGGCTGATGATATAACAGGCCTAGTGGTGGCCCTATTACTCAAGAAGTTGATCTCAGAGTTTGTAGTTATCTTATACTTCTGGGGCTTAGTAATGATAGCAAAAATGGTTTTGGGGCTGATTAGTAAACAGATGAATGGTGTGGTATCTATTAAGTTTCTGAGGGGCCTGAAAGGGGTAGAGGTGGGCTTTGAGGAGGCAGGACTATTGGAGGAAGCACTGAAGGCTGGGTTGATTGTTGAAGAGATATATGTCTCAATGGTGCACTGCTTGAGGTGAGATCCCAGGGTGATACAACTTCTGGTGAAAGGAGTTCCCACAGTAACTGCTATGGAGATGAGGAGAAGGGTTGAATAAGTCATGGCTGAGTATAGAGAGGTGATCAATGTAAGGTTCAGGGTATAGAAAGAGACCTCTTTCTAGACTGAGAATGTTGACATCTAGATTCAGTTAGCAGGAAGAGAGGCTACTGGGAAGGTGCATAATTGGTCTTTGGTGATAGTGTAGGGAGCCTTTATATGCAAGGTAATAAGGGTGAAGAGGAGTAAGGAGGAGGAAGAGGACTTGTTGGAGGCACTGAAGGAGCTGAGTAGTATAGTAGAGCAGAGGGTAAGACTTGGAAGATATATATAGAGTTGACACACTTGGAGATTATTGATAAGAAGCACATCTATATTGATCAGGGGCTATGGGAGAGATCCCAAGGATATAAGAGGCAGAGAGAGTTACTGGTAAAATTAGAGAGTGGGGCAAAGAGGACTACCAGGGATAGTGAGGATACTGAAGGAGCCAATATGAGTGTCTGGGCTAGCAGAAGTGGAGAGAAGGTAGAGGTGGGTCTGGAGGGGGTCAGGAAGGCACTGAGCAAGGATCCATATGAGGATGGTATATTTGAAGTATGGGAGGACACTCCTCCTTCTCTTATCAGATGGGGACCAGTGGCAAGAGGTCAGTCAGCAGAGGATATACTAATGTGTAGTGTCCAGCAAGTATACTTTGGAGTTTCTGAGGTAGCAAAGGGGAGACAGATGGTGGCAGTTGGTGAGGATGAACTGGTGGATATCTTAGAGAAGGAGTGGGATGAAACTGTGAGTGCAGGGGCAGATATCTCAATGCTGGATGGAGGAAGGCCAGCGACTTCAGGGGAAAAGAAGGTGGGGAACCTACTGTGGATGAGCTGGATAATGAATAACTTGGCAGCCAAGGAGTTGGGAGAAGTAGACTTGAGAGTAATGAGTGATGAGCATTGGGCACAGATCTTATAAGGAGATAGAGTAGTAGAGGTACTGAAGGTGGAGGTGCTTGCAGTTTTCCTGGAGGAGAGAGGATATGAGATTGATAAGGAGAGGGAGGCTGAGCTGGCAGTTGCCACTGGTGAGCAGGCTACCTACTATTGGGCAGAGTGTCATAGATTGCAGCTTTGGTAGGAGGTCTGTCTGGAGTATTATGAGGACTTTGAGAAAAAAGAGGATGGGGAACTAACTGAACTTCTAGTTAGATTGAAGGCAAGGAGAGTTAAAGAGAAGGCAGTGGATGGAGAATACAACTTAGACTTGGTATAGAAAAGAATAGAGGTAGAGTTATAGAGGGCATATATGACTCTTAACATTATTTCTTATGAATAGTACAACTAATATTTTTTCTTTGAATATGAATGAGCTGTGGGGCTTGGTTAGATATCAGAACATTTTTACTTAGCTGAAGGGCTTGGAAGCTGATCTCTTTTATTTGTAGGATGTTAGATATAAAGATAACTTGGATAGACTGAAATGGATAACAGAATGGAGATGTGGGGCAGTTTGGAAGAGTAAGTTCAGGATCCTGGTTAGGAGAGGCAGAGGGGAGATATGAGATTTGAAGAGCTGGGGGGATAGGTTGGTCTGGAGTGAGTGGATTCGACCTGGCTGGGAGCCAGTTATGGTGGAGTCTTGTTACTGCCCAGCAGTATGTGGTGAGAGAGTGGATTGGATAAGAGACTCCTGGAGAGTAGGACCCTCACAGAGACTGGGGTGGATGTTCTTGGTGGGGACTTTAACATGGTCTGAGAGATATTGGTGGATAGGACTGACAGGGGGTAGAGGACTGCAGGTGGGCTGGAGATATGGGAGAAAGTAGAGAGGCTGGTGCTCTAGTGGATGCTGGCAGAGGGTCCTGGGGTAATCAGAGAGTATACATACATGCACTGAACAAATGGTCTGGGTACAAGGATTGACTGAATACTGACAGCAGACTGCTGAGGTATAGATGTTTAGAAGTTACTAGAGGTTGAGTGATATCTATAGTCTGATCATTGGAGACTGCTGGAGTTGGGTTATTTCAGGGAGAGTGAGGATGGGTCTGGACATTGATATCTCAATTCCTCTTTGTTGGCTGAGAAGAGTTATAGGCCAAGTGGGCAGAGGACATTTAGTAGCAAATGGAGGACTGAGTACAAGAGGGGGCTAAAGTTAGTATTTGGTGAGTAAGGTTGAAGGAGGTTGCTAGAGTTTACTAGAGTGAAGTTAGTAAGGTGACAGGAAGGTAGAGGAGGAGGAGGATGACCTGGGCTTTGGCTCATTTGACAGGGCTTTTGGAAGATTGGACAGGGCTCTTGAACTTGGAAGGGGTAGAGAACTGGAGGATGATGAGGGCAAATTTTGAGGTTGTGGAATTGCAACAGATGTTGAGGGAGGAGGAGGAGGAGCAGATGTGGAGTTTGGCTGCAAGATTATACTGGCAGAGGCTAGAGGAGGGGGAGAGGCCCTCTAAGTACCTTTCAGGGTCCCTTTGGGTGAGGAGAGTGAAACAGAGGTGAGAGGGAGTTCTTAATACTGATGGCATACTGGTATATGACTCACAGAATATTTTGGGCTCATTGAAGGAGAGGTGGAGTGACTTGTAGAGTGAGGAGGAGGGTGGGGCTGATATTGCCACCATTGAACATACTTTGGAGGATTGGCACTCACCACAGGTTGATGGGCTGGGTAGTTTAGTGATGCCAGTATAGGAGAAGGAAATTCACTGTACAGCCTTTCTCTGGTAACATTCAGGTTACACAACCTTTTGGCAACACTTTCAACACAGTTTCTGGAGACAAGCTACTAGTATCATGGCAACCAATGAGCATCCTGAGGTGCGTACTGGGCAGGGTGGCCCTGGAGCATTCGAATGGCAGCAAGTGAAGAGAGGCCCAGGCTTGGGGGAAAGTATGAGGGGTCTGCTGGTGGGATGATGTGGTGGAGAAGGGGGTGGAGCTGGAGGTCAAGGGTCTGGTAGAGTGAGCTTTGTGGAGAAGGTGAAGGGAGGACAGCAGGGAGCTGGACTGGAGAGCTGGCTGAGAGGGGGGAAAGTGCCAGTGAGGGCTACTAGGCAGCAGCCTCATGGGGGTACCTCCCTGAAGGGCCATAAGGGTGGAGCTGGGGGAGTAGCAGCTGAGGCGAGGACTGCTGATGGGGGTGTGATGGGCAATCTGGAAAAAAATCTAGATGGTGAGCTGAGCAGTGGGAAGGGCATGAGGCCTGGAGACTTGGTGGATAGTGTAACAGGACTGGTGGTGGCCCCATTACTCAAGAAGTCAATCTCAGAATTTGTAGTCATGATGTGTTTCAGGGGCTTGGCAGTGACAGCAAAAATAGCTCTGGGGCTAATTGTAAAGCAGAGGAGTGGTGCAGTATCTATTAAGTTCCTGAAGGATCTAGAAGGGGTGGAGGTGGGATTTGAGGAGGCTGGGCCATTGGAGGAGGCTTTGAAGGCTGAGATGATAGTGGGCAAGGTATGTATACTGATGGTGAGATGCCTAAGGTGGGACCCGAGAGTAGTGCAGCTTCTGGTGAAAGGAGTTCCCACTGTTACTGCTATAGAGATGAGGAGGAGAGTCGAAGAGATCATGGCAGAGTATGGAGAGGTGGTCAATATTGGGTTCAGAGTGTGGGAAGGAACCTCTCTTTGGACAGGGGATGTTGACATCAGTGGGACTGGCCCTCAGTAATGGTGTGGGGGGCTTTCTTGTGCAAGGTGATGAGAGTGAAGGGGAGTGAGGAGGAGGAGGAGGAGGAGGAGGATTTGTTGGAAGCACTGGAGGAGATGAGTGGGGTAGTAGAGAGGAGGGCAAAGGCATGGAAGGCATTTGAGAAGTTGACACATCTTGAGGTGGTTGGAGGGAAGTGAGTCTGCATCAATAAGGAGGTGTGGAAAAGGTCCCAAGGGTGCAGAAGGCAGAGGGAGTTGTTGGAGAAAATGGGGGCAGAGGTGAAGAGGAAGGCAGGAGGTAGTGCAACTCCTGGGAGTGCTGAGGCAAGTGTCTGGACTGCTGGTAGTGAAGGGAATGAGGAGGGGAGTCTGGAGGAGGCTGAGAAGGTACCAAGCAAGAACCCATATGAGGATAGCACATTTGAGGTTTGGAAGGAAACCTGGGAGGATTTACCTTCTCTCTCTCCCCTTATTAGAAGGGGACCAGTGGCAAGAGGTAGTGTGGTAGAGGATGTGCTGATGTATGGTGCTCAGCAGGTGCACTTTGGAGTCCCAAATGTGGAGAAGGGGGGATTGGTAGAGGCAACTGGAGAAGAAGAATTGGTGGATGTCCCAGAGGAGGGATGGAATAAGTTGGCGAGTGTAGGGGCTGATACTATGATGTTGGATGGAGGGAGGCCAGCAACTCCAGGGGGGAAGGTGGTGGGGAATTTACTCTAGGTGTGCCAGATGATAAACAACTTGGCAGCAGAAGAGCTGGGGGAAGTGGACCTCAGAGTGATGAGCGATGAGCATTGGGCAAGGATCCTACAGGGCAAGAGAGTGGTGGCAGCATTGAAGGCAGAAATTCTGGTGGTATACTTGGAGGAGGAGGGGTATGAGGTCGATAAGGAGAGGGAGGCTGCTCTGGCTGTTGTGGCGGGTGAGTGGGCTGCCCACTGTTGGGCTAAGCAGCATAGACTGCAGCTCTGGCAAGAGGCTTGCTTAGAGTACTATGAGGAGTTTGAGGAAAAGGAGGATGGGGAGATGGCTGAGATCCTGGCTGAATTGGAGACTAAGAGGGCCAAGGAGGCAGAAGCTATTGTAGAGCACAACCTGGATAGTGCACAGGAGGAAGTGGACATGGAGCAGTAGAGGACTTATTTGAAACTATATAATCTTCCTTATGAATAGTATAACCAACATTTTTACATTAAATATGAATGGGCTACAGGGGTCTTTCCAGTACTGGAACATTTTTACTTGGCTAAAGGGATTGGAGGCCAATCTCTTTCTTTTGCAGGATATCAGATGTGAGGATGACTTAGAGGGGCTAGAATGGACAAAGGAATAGAGAGGGGAGGTAGTTTGGATGGAAAAGGTTGGGATTCTGGTTCAGAGAGGCAGAGGGGAGATTCAGAATGTGAGGAACTGGAGGGATAGGCTGGTTTGGGGAGAGTGGATATGAGCAGGGTGGGAGCCAACTACAGTGAGTTCCTGCTACTGTCCTGCTGTGAGGACTGAGCATGTAGATTGGGTGAAGGACCTCAGGAAAAGTGGGGTCCTCACAGAGGTGGGTGTAGACTTGCTTGGTGGGGACTTCAATATGGTCAGAGATGTGCTAGTGGATAGGACTGACAGAGGGCAGGGGGCTGAGGGTAGGAGTGGAGGACTGGAGGTATGGGAGGAGGTGGAAAGGTTGAGTGCTCTGGTGGATGCTAGTAGGGGGATTTGAAGTGACAGGAGGGTATACATGTATTGGACAGGAGGTCTGGGGACAAGGATTGACTGGATCTTGATGGCAAGCTGCTGGGGCCTCAATGTGTGGAAGTCATTAGAGGTTGAGTGGTGTCCATGGTCAGATCATTGAGGTTTGTTGGGGCAGAGACATTTTGGGGAGAGTGGGGATGGGTCTGGACATTGGTACCTCAATTCCTCATTGCTGGCTGATAAGATGTTGTAGGATAAGTGGGCAGTAGAGATTCAACAGAAGGTGGAGGGCTGGATACAGGAGGGTGTCTCAGTCAGTGCCAGGTGGTTGAGGTTGAAAGATGCTGCCAGGGCCTACTGGAGCGAGGCAGGTAAAGTGGTTGAAAGACAGAGGAGAAGAAAGGGAAGATGGGCTTCTGCTAGATTGGCTAGGCTTTTGGAGGTTTGGGCTGATCTGGTGGTGTGAGAGGGGGGGGAGGACTGGAGAGTAATGCAGGTGAAAATGGAGATTGGGAAATTACAACAGGTGCTGAGGGATGAGGAGGAAGCACAAGCACAGGGCCTGATGGCTAGGTTATGATGGCAGGGGCAGGAGGAAGGAGAAAGACCTTTGAAGTATCTCATGAGGGCACTTCAGGTGAGGAGGGTGAAGCAGAGATGGGAGGGAGTAGAGGCACCTGAAGGTGTGCTAGTACATGATATACAAGATATCCTCAGAGTAATGAAGGGGTGCTGGAGTGAACTTTGGAGTAAGGAGGAGGATGGGGCAGGTGATGCCACCATTGATCATGCTCTGGAGGACTGGCACCCACCACAAGTAGAGGGACTGGGTGACTTGGTGTCACAAGTTCAGGAGAAGGAGGTTCACTAGGTACTTTTTTTTTTTTTTTTTTTTTCTACACTCATTTATTCCAAACATAGTTACATAGTGAACAGCAGGAAAACATCCCCTGGATCACCTGACAAGAAAGTAAGTGGGGTTAGGCCCTGAAAAGAGTAGTCTCAGACTACCCGACACCTAACCTTAGCAAAGCCAAGGTGGCTGGGGCCTGGTTCTCTCTGCCCTGAGCCACTCCCACCTCCCCCTCCCCACCAATAACAATGCACCACTAAGGCCACAACTGGCCCCCTCATACAAATAATATATACAATGAAGAGAAATGAAATGGCATGCAGGCCTGATAAACCCCAACCATGAGTTACTCCACCCCACCTTAGCTATCCAGCACCAACCTATATACTTAACAAATGGGTCTACCATCTGACTGCCACTCTCCCTGCCCAACTCTGAGTCAGAAGTCACCATCTGGCTTGTAACACCAGCACTTCAAGTGATACTGTCATCATACCTGGTCTTACCCCAAAGGACTGCTGGATGCGACTCCAGCACCTCAAGTACCCCTGCAGCATGCACCCAGCCTACCAGCTCCTCCCTCCCCAAAGCAGCGAAGTAGTCACCTGCTGATCTCCCTGCTGATCATCACACCATCACTGGCCAATCACCTGGCCTGATCTTTACTGCCATCTTGAATTGCACCATCTTGCATCTATCAATCACTAGTCACCATCACTACATACATTGAGATCACCTCATCCACCTTAGCCAATCATCAGCTGCACCTTCTGAAATTCTCCAAGCCCCTTCCAAAATCACCCGGTACACCTCTACACCTTGAGGATGCAGTGAAAGTCCCCCCCCTGAGTAAAGAAAGCCTAAGGGCCTGACCCACATCCCCCAGCCTGCCAGAGCATGCTAGTGAATCAGATGCTCACCACGAAGCTGGCCACATTGCTGGATGTAAAACTCCACATCTCCTTGAGAACTTGCCAGTGGCTCCCAGAGCCTGCCTTGCACCATCTGGCCCATGAAATGACAAAACCCTTGAATTCTTGAAAACCATAGCCTTGAGGTTGGGGCAACTCGACACTATTGAACTCCTCTTCTCTCGCTGCTTCTGGCACACCCAACCTTGGGGCACTGATGGCCCCCCTTCTCCTGCACCATAGGGATCTAATTTCCACCCAGACCTTTTGACCGGTATGGCTCGAGAGAAAGAAGTTCTTCACCAGGTACTTGCCACAACTACTTTGGGCACAGCATTAAAGGAGGATGGTCTGCCCTGAGACTTCTGGAAGAAGATGGTGGAAGTTCCTGGAATACTGGAAGAGTGATGGCACTGTGCAATCTGATTCTACAGTCTGGGAGATGGGTGGGAGAGCAGGATCTAGGGCTGGTAATGCTGATTTTTAAGAACAAAGGGAGGAGAGAGGACTGGAAGAACTGGAGGCCAATTATGCTACTGGATATGGACAGAAAGTTGGTCATTAAGGTGGTGGTTGCTAGACTGCAGAGAGTGGCCCAGCAGGTCCTGGGTGAGAAGCAGCATGGATTCATGTGAGGTCAGCTTATTAGAGATAGTATAGCTTGGGTGCATGGGGTTATTGAGGGGGCATGGGCATATAGACTGGATGGTCGACTGATCTTCCTGGATCAGGAAAAGGTATATGACCATGTACATCGAGTCTGGGGAGCAAGAGTACTGGATAGAATTGGTGTACATTCTCAGTTCAGGAAAGTGATGATCAGTCTACTAGAAAGGAGTAGGGCTGCCCTCATTTATAATGGACACAGAGGAGTGGCCTTTTTTCTGGACAGGGGAGTGCCTCAGGGTGATCCTCTATCTCCCATTTTGTATGCTCTATCCTTGGAGCTGCTGTTAGACAGGATTTGAAGGAAAATAGTTGGGCTTTCCATCTATGGCATTGGGTGGAAGGTTGGTGCCTTTGCAGACAATATGGTGGTTAGTCTGGGATCGATTGAGGATGTCATGGAGCTCAAGGAGACAGTGGAATAGTATGAGGTCCATTCTGGAGCACAGCTCAATTGGCACAAATGTGAAATAATGGTGTTGGGTAACAGTCTAGTGAGAGGGGACATTATTGGAACAATTGTCCCAGTGGGGGAGACAGTGCAGTACCTGGGTATTTATCTGTCAGTCTTTGGATCAGTCCTTCTGAGACCCTGGTGGGAGCAGAGAATTGCAATCTGGGGGGAAGCTTTGAGTTGGGGTGGCCACCACTTGTCTTTGATGGGGCATGTCTCAATTCTGAAAACTTACTGGCTTCCGAAGCTGTGGTACTTGGTATACCACCTGGACTTCCCGGCCTGGGTGGTGAAGAGATTAATGAAACTGGCCAAGGGGTGGATCTGGGCTAGAAGACAGAGTCAGATCAGTTGGGAGGTTTTGTCTCTATCAGTGGCTAGAGGGGGCCTTGGGCTGGTTGACTTCCCGAAGCAGCTAGTCTGCTTACATGCATGGTGGCTGAAGAGAGTGGTAGAGTTGAGTGGGGGTAGCTGGGTCCCTCTGATGCAGAAGGTCTGGGAGATGAGGTGATCGCCAAGAGGCTCTACAGGTGATCTACTATCCTTGGTCAGACTTTGGAACATTGGGAGAATATAATTCAAAGGTTTCTGGTAGGGAGTAGTTGATGGTGTTCATCGTATTGGAGTTCATTGGTGAGGGGATGAAGGAGAGGAGCCATGGGACTCAGCCATATGGAGATGGGATCAAGTACTGTTGGGAGGTGCTCCCTTTATGGACTTTGATATTAGCGATGGAGTGGAATATCAGAGGGGACCAGGCCAGGATCTTTGGCCCAGTGGCTGGCAACTAGCAGGTATAGATGAGAAGTAGGACTAGAGTGGCATTTGGGCTTGGAGTATTAGAGTGTGATGTTAGTTGCCACCAAAGTATTGAGTAGTATGGTGGTGAATACTGAGGAGGAATGTCATGCTCAACTTCTGATCAGGGTACCTTGTCGAAGGAGGGAGCTTTGACTGTAAGGAGTGCCACAATGTAGGACAGGAGAGAGGATGTATGCAGATGTCTGAACATTGGCTGGGGGAATGCGAGATACTGGGTGACTTTTGGTTAGCAGTTGGAGATCAACTTGATGTAGAGCATAGAGGAGATAGTGAGTGGAGTTGGTGGGAGGATTTGAAGGATAGATTGGTAGGGGGGGTGGGTAATGAGTGGCTCACCTTGGGGTGGGTATTGACAGTTTGGGTGGGGTTGGCTGGTCACTGGTTGTTTGTTTTCGAAGATAAGAGAAGCTTGAGTTTGGGGGTATGGGTATTGCAGTTGCAGGGGTTGATGGAGGATATAATGACAGGCTGATGGCATGGCTGGAGTCTACAGGATGGTCAGCAGTGTCAATTGGTGGAGATAATTTACCAGAGAAGTAGGGGGAGAATGAGAGTAGTGGATGAGAGAGTAGTACTTATATGGGAGAGTGTGGGAGGGGACCCTTCAGTGGGGATTGGGTACTGGGAGGGGAGCATGTATGTAATTATCAATAGACTGGTACTAATAAAGGATGGAGTCCAAGTGACTATAAAAAAAA
>RBNI01005593.1:0-12361 GCA_003990745.1 Jimgerdemannia flammicorona
TCCCACTATACTACCTTCTCCTGCAGTCTCATCTGCTGCCCCTCCTCAAATACAAAGAGCCAATGACCCACCAGTCCTACCCACACTGCCAACACCCATCCTACAGTAAGCCAACTATCACCCACTCCCCCCCACTAGCCGAGATTTCAAGTCATCCCAGCAGCCCCCCACACTAACTGGCCTCTGGAGAGTTTTTCTTTACCTGTCATTCTCTTTGGGGTGGTAGGGGCTATTCTATTCAGCTCGGGTGTGGTCTTGTACATATGTTGGGTTCTCAGGCATGTGCTTTTGGTCGTTGGCATATGGTTGGATTTCCCCTGGTGGTAGGGAGAGCATGGTGTACAGAATGAGGTGCAGGCCAACATAGACCCTGCTGCACCTAGCATAGTCGAGCTGCTGGACAATAGCTAGCCTAGGTTAATGGGGGAGCAGTGCTTAGTGGGTGGTGGGGGAGGGTTTTGGCCCATATAGTCTAGGTTCCCTTTCAATAAAATTCCATGAGACATGAGTCCATTAAAAAAAAACAAAAAAAAAAAAAAAAGACCAAGATATATTACAACTATATAAGACCTTATTACTTAGTAGAAGTAAAATATATTTGAACAACTCTATTCACTCCATCTGTATCATATTTATTGGAGAATGACAGATACTTCATATGAACATCATCCTCTCTCCAGTACCTCTCGGGTTACACAACTTTTGGAAAGCAACTATAACATTGTTTTTAGAGAAAAGAGACTAGCAACATAGTGATCAACAGGCAATCTGAGGTGCATACTGGGCAGAGTGGCCTGAGTGTGTTTGACTGGCAGCAAGTGGGGAGAGGCCCTGGCCTGGGGGGAGGTATGAGTGGGCTACTGGTAGGTGGATGAGGTAGAGAAGGAGGCAATAGTGGAGGACAGGGATCTGGGAGGGCAAGCTTTGCTGAGATGGCGAAGGGGAGAAGGCAGACAACAGGGCTGGAGAGTTGGTTGAGGAAAGGCAAGGAAACAGAGAAGGTGACAGTATATGGGGGAGTAGCCCTTGGTGGAGGGGGCAGTAGGGCTGGAGGTGTAGTGGCTGGGGGGGGTGTGATGGCTGATGGAGACGGGACTGCTAATCTGGAAAAAAATCCAGATGTGACTGTGGATGGTGCAGCTGAGTGACTGGGGCCTGGGAGACAAAGAGATTTGGCAGATGGTGTGATGGGCCTGACAGTGGTACCATTACTCAAGAAATCGATCTCAGTGTTCACAGTGACACTGTGCTTCCGAGGCCTAGCAGTGACAGCGAAAATGGTACTGGGGCTGATTGCTAAGCAGGTGGCTGGAGCAGTATCCATAAAGTTTTTGAAGGGACTGGAGGGAGTGGAGGTGGGCTTTGAGGAGGCTGAGCCTTTGGAGGAAGTGTTGAAGGTTGGATTGATAGTTTGGGAGGTATGTGTTCTGATGGCACAATGCCTGAAATGGGATCCCAGAGTGGTCCAACTGCTGGTGAAAGGGGTGCCCACAGTGATGGCAATGGAGACAAGAAAGAGAGTTGAGGAGGTCATGGTAGAGTATGGAGAGGTGGTGGATATTAGATTCAGGGTCTGGGAGGGGACCTCACTCAGGACTGGAGATGTAGATGTGAGGATTCAGCTGGCAGGAAAGGAGGCCACTGAGAAGGCAAGGGACTGGCCTTCTGATATGGTCTGGGGGGTGATCATGTGCAAGGTGATGAGGGTGAAGGGGAGTGAGGAGGAGGAAGAGGACATATTGGAAGCACTGGAAGAGTTGAGTGGTGCAGTGGAATGGTGGGCGAAGGCTTGGAGGGCCTTTGAGAAGGTGAGGCACTTGGAGGTGGTAGATGGGAAGTAGATTTGAGTGAGCAAGGAGCAGTGGGAATGAGATCGGGGATGTAAGAGGCAGAGGGAACTGCTGGCAAAGATGAAGGGTGGACCTCAGAAGGATATGAGCAGGATGGTGGACATGGGGGGGGCCAAAGTGAGTGTCTGGGCAGGCAAGGGAAGTGGGAGTGCTGGGAAGGAGACTGGCAAGAACAGGGAGGTGACTGGCAAGGACCCGTATGCGGATGGTATGCTGGAGGTTTGGGATGAGATATGGGAGGACTCCCCTACCCCTACTCCCCTTATTAGGTGGGGCCCAGCTTCCTGAAGCAGGGTGGTGGAGGATGTGTCAATGCGGGGGGCCCAGCAAGTGCAATTTGGAGTCCCAGAGGCAGCAAAAGGGAGACAAGTGGTGGTGGTTGGTGAGGAACTGGTGGACATCTCAGAGGAGTAGGATGAGGCTACAAGTACTGGGGCTGATACCACAATGTTGGATGGTGAGAGGCCAGTGACCTCTGGAGGAAAGGAGGTGGGGAATCTACTTTGGATGTGTAGAATGATGAGCAACCTGGTGGCCAAGGAGCTGGGAGAGGTGGATTTGAGGGTAATGAGTGATGAGCATTGGACAAGGATCCTGCAGGGGGAGGGGGTGGTGATGGTATTGAAGGTGGAAATTCTTGCAGTATATCTGGAGGAGGAGAGCTATGAGGTAGATAAGGAGCGGGAGGTAGAGATGGTGGAAGTCACAGGAGAGAGGGCTGAATACTGCTGGACCAAGCATTATGGACTGTAGCTCTGACAGGAAGCCTGTCTAGAGTACTATGAGGAATTTGAGGAGAAGGCAGATGGGGAGATAAATGAGCTGTTGGCTGGACTGGAGGCTCAGAGGGCTGAAGAGAAGGCAGTGACTGCAGAATATAATCTGGACTTGGTGCAGGAGGAGATGAACATGGAGCAGTAGAGAAAGCTTGATAACATACTATTTTTCACTATAAATAGTACAACTAACATTTTTTCTTTGAATGTGAATGGGTTATGAGGCACTTATTGATGTAAGAACATTTTTACTTGGCTAAAGAGATTGGAGGCCGATCTCTTTCTCTTGCAGGATGTCAGGTGTGAGGATGAATTAGATAGACTGGAATGGACAAAGGAGTGGGGAGGTGAGGTAGTCTGGAAGGGCAAGGTTGGGATTCTGGTATGGAAAGGCAGAGGGAAGATAAGAGATATGCGGAGCTGGGGGGATAGATTGGTCTGGGGAGAGTGGATACACACAGGTTGGGAGCCAGTCATGGTGGACTCCTGTTACTGCCCTGCAGTATGGGGTGAGCATGTGAATTGGGTGAAGGACCTATAGGAGAGTGGAATTCTTGTGGAGGTTGGGGTGGATATGCTCGGGGGGGACTTCAATATGGTCCAAGACATGTTGAGGGATAGAACTGATGGAGGACAAGGAGCTGAGGGTCGGAGTGGAGGACTGGTAGCATGGGAGGAAGTGGAAAGACTGAGTGCTCTGGTGGATACAGGTAGAGAATGCTGGGGGGATAGGAGGGTGTATATGCACTGGGCCGGGGGCCTGGGGACAAGGATTGATTGGATTCTGACAGCCAGCTGCTGGGGCTTGGATGTTTAGAAGTCACTGGAGGTGGAATGGTGTCCTTGGTCAGATCATTGTGGGCTTTTAGGGCAGAGACATTTTGGGGGGAGTGGGGATGGGCCTGGACATTGGTGTCTCAATTCCTCCTTACTAGATGATAAGATCTGGTGGGATGAGTGGGCTGAAGACATTCAACTGCGAGTGGAGTACTGGAGGCAGGAAGGTGCCCCAGTTGCTATTTGGTGGATGAGGATGAAGGAGATGGCCAGGACCTTCAGGAGTGAGGCTGGTAAGGAGACTGAGAAACAGAGGAGATGGCAGGTGTGGTGGGCTTCTAGTAGACTGTCTAGACTCTTGGAGGACTGGGTAAGACTGATGACGTTGGAGGGGGAGGAGGACTGGAGATTGATAAGGGTAAGAATGGAGGTGGTTGAACTACAATTGGTGCTGTGGAATGAGGAAGAGACAAGGGTCCAGGGTCTGGCAGCATGGCTTCATTGGCAGGGGTTGGAGGAAGGAGAGCAGCCCTCAAAGTTCTCACAAGAGTCCTTCAGGTGAGAAGGATGCAACAAAGGTGGGAGGGGGTACTTGATACTAATGGTATATTGGTGCATGGTGTACAAGACATTCTTGGATCATTAAAGGAGCATTGGAGTGGATTGTGGAGTGAGGAGGAGGGTGGGGCAGATACTGAGGACATTGACTGAGTATTGGAGGATTGGCACCCTATACAAGCAGATGGGCTGAGTGACTTAGTATTGCCAGTGCAAGAGGAGGAGATCCACCAGGTTCTTGCCATGACAACCTTGGGTACAGCACCTGGGGAGGATGGTCTGCCCTGAGACTTCTGAAAAAAGATGGTTGGAGTCCTAGGAGTACTGGGAGAGATGATGACACTGTGTGATTGGATTCTACAGACGGGGAGATGGGTGGGAGACCAGGATCTGGGGTTGGTGATGTTGCTTTATAAGAACAAAGGAAGGCGAGAGGACTGGAAGAACTGGAGGCCAATTATGCTACTAGATATGGACAGAAAGTTGGTTACCAAGGTAGTGGTCGCAAGGTTGCAAAATGTGGCCCAGCAAGTCTTGGGTGATGAGCAGAGGGGCTTTGTGGGAGGCTGGCTCATCAGAGCTGGTACAGCATGGGTTCATGGAGTTATTGAAGAGGCATGAGCCAGTGGACTGGATGGGCATCTGATATTTCTGGACCAGGAGAAGGCTTATGACTGAGTGTGATGGGTCTGGCTGGTGAAAGTTTTGGATAGGATTAGGGGTCCCGCACCAGTTCAGGATAGCCATGGTCAGCCTACTGGAAGGAAGTAGGGCTGTACTCATGTGTAATAGACACAGAGGGGTAGCATTTCCCCTGGGTAGGGGGGTGCCCCAGGGGGACCCACTGTCCCCCATTTTGTATACTCTTTCTCTGGAGCCCTTCAAGGACAGAATCAGGCAGAAGATAGTGGGGCTCTCTATCTTTGGCATTGGGTGGAAAGTAGGGGCATTTGCAGATGACATAGTGGTTGGCCTGGGATCAATTGTGAATGTAGAGAAGCTCAAGAAGACAGTAGAGTGGTATGAGGTGAACTCCAGGGCTAGGCTTAATTGGCATAAGTGTGAAACAATGGTGTTAGGCAATGGTCTGGTGGGAGGGGAGATTATTGGTACCATTGTCTCTGCTGGTGAGGCAGTACAGTACTTGGGTATTTATCTGTCAGTATATGGGTCAGTTCTGCCCAGACTTTGGTGGGAGCAGTGGGTTGGCATCTGGGAGGAGGCCCTATGGAGTTGGGGGGGCTGCCAATTGTCTCTGGCAGGACATGTTTCGATTCTGAATATCTATTGGCTGCTGAAGTTGTGGTATCTGGCTTATTATCTGGACTTCCCAGCTTGGGTGGTGAAGCAATTGATGAAGCTGGCCAAGTGGTGGATCTGGGCTGAAAGGCAGAGTCAGATCAGCTGGGAGGTCTTGTCCTTACTGGTGGCGAGTGGGGGACTTGGGCTGGTGGACTTTCCTAAGAGGCTGCACTGCTTAAGAGCATGGTAGCTGAAGAGAGCGGTGGAGTTGAGAGGGGGTGGTTGGGTCCCTCTACTGCAGAAAGTCTGTGAGATGAGGTCCTCTCCAAGGAGTTCAACTGGTGATCTCCTAGCACTTGTAGGCCTTCAGAACACTGAACAATTGCGATACAAAGGCTTCTGGTGAGGAGTGGCAGAGGGGGTGTGCTGCATTGGAATTAGGTGGTAGGGAAATGAAGGGGAGGTGGCTTGGGACCCAGTGATGTAGAGATGGGACTGAGTGTTACTGAGTGGCATTCCCTTAATTGAGTTTGATATTAGTGATGAGATTGAGTGTCAACAGGAACCAGGCCAGGACCTGTGGCCTAGCAGTTGGCAAGAAGTAGGAATCAGTGAGGAGTGGGACTGGTATAGCATTTGGGCCTAGAGTGCCAAGGTGAGGAGGTGGCTGCTGCCAAAGTACTGGGTGGTCTGGTGGTGTGTGCTGAGATGGAATGTCATACTCAACTTCAACTCAGGTCACCTTATCAAGGGAGGTTGCTTCGACTGTGAAGAGTGCTATAATGTAGAGCAGGAAGGGGGATATGTGCAGATGCCTGAACATTGGCTAGAAGAGTGTGAGGTACTTAGTACCTTTTGGCAGAACATTGGGGATCATTTGGGAGTAGTGTGTAGGGGAGCTGGTATGTAGGGGCAATGGGAGGATTTAAGGAATAGATTGAAGGGGGGGGTGGGGAAGGAATGACTGACATTAGGCTGGGCTTTGGCCATTTGGGTGGGGCTGGCCAGTCACTGGTTATTTGTTTTTGAGGATGGGAGGACACTTGGCTCAGAGGTCAGGTGGCTGAGGTGGCATAACCTTATGGAAGACACCTTGATGGGCTGGTGGCTTGGTTGGGGGTTGCAGGGGGGTCGAAGGCATAATTTGGTAGAGAAAATCTGTAGGCAGAGTGGGGGGAGGATTAGAGTTACAGGTGAGAAAGTGGTCTTTGTTTATGTAGATGGGGGGAGTGGCACCCCTATGGGGATCGGATAGTGGGAGGGTATCCTGTAAACTTATTAATAGACAGGTAATAAATAGTAGAGTCCAAGTGACTATAAAAAAAAAAAAAAAAAAGATACTTCATATGAAACTCAAGAAAATCAACAATATCAAAACTAATCTCAAGTTCATCTATATAATAATATCACTATTAGAAATTGACTCAGATTATAGAAAAATCTATTTCTGAGAGGTTCAAACCTCCAGCTGTGACAATGAGAGCCCTTGTCCTAGGTAAGGACAGCCAGTCCTTACAAATGCACCAACCACACAACTTTCACCAGTACCATTCGGGTGACACAAGACTCAGACAACACTTTTGATAACATCTTCAAGTATTGGTGCTATCAAGATGAAGAGCAACATGTATTCTGGTGAGCGTACTGAGCAGGGGGGCCCCAGTGCCTTTGACTGGCAACATGTGGGGGGGGTCAGGGTGCTGGTCTTAGCATGCTGAGTACTTCGTTGAGAGGACACGGGGCTGGAGGAGGTGGCAGAGGAGGTGCAAGGCCACATGGGGGAGGGAGGATGACCTTTATGGATAAGGTCAGGATGGGGAAGCAGGCGACGGGACTGGATGGCTGGCTGGAGCTAGAGAAGGCGGCTGCTTCCTTAAGTGGCAAGGAGGCCTCTCCACTGAGGGGACAGCATAGTGGGGCTGGAGGTGTAGTGGCTGAGGCAGTGACTGTTGATGGCGGTGTAACGGGCAATCTGGAGAAAAATCCAGATGTGATGACTGATGGGGGACCTGGACAGGGGAGCGGCGCGGGAGCTGGGGACCTGGCTGATGGTGTGATGGGCCTTGTGGCGGCCCCATTACTCAAGAAATCCTGATCAGAATTCACCATCATGCTGTGCTTCTGAGGCTTAGTGGTGACAGTAAAGATGGTGCTGGGGCTGTTGGTGAGCGAGGTGAAGGGTGCAGCCTCGGTTAAGTTTTTGAAGAAGCTGGAGGCAGTCGAGGTGGGGTTTGAAGAGGAAGACTTGCTACTGGAGGCTGTGGAGAAGGGTGTGGTGGTTGGAGGGATTTCAGTGCCAATGGTGAGGTGTATGCGCTGGGATCCCTGGGTGGTTTATCTGGTGATTGCAGACTTGCTGATGGTGAAGAAGGAGGAGGTGCGGAGGCTGGTCACAGATGTGGTGAAGGAGTATGGCGAAGTGGTCAATATTGGATTTAGGGTATGGGAGGGGACTGAGCTCAGGACAGGAGATGTGGACGTCCGGTTGAGGTTGTTTGGGATGGAGAATACTGAGAAGGCTAGGGACTGGCTAGTGGCATTGAAGTGGGGCCCAATGGAATACAAGGTTTCAAGGGTGAAGGGGTCCGAGGAAGAGGAGGAGGACCTGCTGGAGGTGCTTGAGGACTTAGTTGGGACTGTGGAGAGGCAGCAGAGGGCTTGGATGACTTATGAGGCTAGGACGGTAGTGGAGGTGATTGAAGGCAAGAAGGTGCGAATGGACAAGGTGCTCTGGGAGAGGGCGAAGGGGAGACAGCTGCAGAAGGATCTGTTGGCCAGTTTGGATGGGGGACACAGGGCAGGGGCTATGGAGGAGGGTACTGGAGCGAGTGCTAGCATCTGGGCAGAGGGGGTGCAGCAAGGGGAGAAGGTGAAGAAGAGTGGGGGACAGGGGCCAGAGGAGGCTGGAGTGGACACGGCGATGGCAGAAGATATTCCAATCCAGTATGGGGTTCCAGAGGTGGGAGAGAGGGAGTTCGAGGATATGCCTGAGGATGGGTGGGATGAGTCAGTGCAAACTGAGGAGAGGAAGGAAGGAGAGGTGGATTTGGAGCAGGCAGCAGAAGTAGTTGGAGGGGAGAAGTGGCTACTGAGGGTGCTGTGAAATGTGGCAGCCGAGGAACTGGGCGAGATTGACTTCTGGGTGATCAGTGAGGAATTCTGGGGAAGAGTGCTGCGAGGGGAGGAGGTCATGAGGAAGTTGAGGGATGAGATGATGGCAGCTCTTCTGGAGGTGGAGGAGTATGAGGTCACTGAGGCAAGGGAGGCAATGCTCTTGGGTATAGCTAATGAAAGGGCAGCCTATCTGTGGGGGCCATGGAAGGGACTGGAGAAGTGGCAGGTGGTGTGTGAGGAGCATCGGGTGTCAATGGAGATGGTGGATGGGGAGGACTGTGCAGAACTATTGGCAGCTCTAGATGAACAGCAGAATGTAGAAGATGAGATTGTGGCAGAACGGAATCTGGATCTGGCTGGAGAGGAAGTGAGCATGGAATTGTAGGTGTGGAGATATCAACTTTATCAAATATTTCGCTATGAATAGTACAACCAACATTTTTTCTTTGAACTTCAATGGGCTTAGAGGGACTAGGAGGCAACATATGATTTTTGGGTGGCTGAAGAAACTGGAGGCAGATCTCTTTTTACTTCAAGATGTATGGTGTGAGGGGGAGGAAGATATACTGGAATGGACAAGAGAATGGGGTGGAGAGGCAGTTTGGCAGAGTAAAGTAGGAATCCTGGTTAGGAAGGGGAAAGGGGACATTGCAGACACTGGACATTGGGGTAGTAGATTAGTGTGGGGGACGTGGCGGAGGCCTGGATGGAACTCAATTGTGGTGGGATCTTACTACTGTCCAGCTGAGAGAGGGACCCGAGTGGCATGGATTGGAGATCTGTGGGATTCTGGGCTCTTGGTTGAGGCTGGGGTGGATTGTCTAGGGGGTGACTTTAATATGGTATGGGAGAGTAGACTGGACCGAACTGATGGGGGACGGGGTGGAGCAGGAAGGAGTGGGGGATTGGAGGACTGGGAAGAGGTGGAAAGACTCAGCTCACTGGTGGACACTATGTGACTGCAGGATGGAGACCGACACCTATATACTCATTGGGTGGGAGGACTTGGAACTAGGATTGATTGGGTTCTGACTGCGGAGTGTTGGGGCAATACAGTTTGGGAGAAAATGGAGGTTGAGTGGTGCCCTTGGTCAGACCACTGGGGTATTCGGGGTGGTGGGAGGTTTGGAGGGAGCGGAGAGGGACCAGGACATTGGCAGCTGAACTCTTTGCTGCTGGATGAGATGGACTTGTAGAATACATGGGTGGTAGAGGTATGAACCAAGGTTATTGATTGGAGGCGAGCAGGGATGAGGATTGGAGATAAGTGGCATAGACTGAAATCCGAAGCTCAATGGTACTGGGGGGAGGTGGGGAGGGAAAGGGGTGCGCAGCATAGGAGACAAGTCCGTTGGGCATCTAGGAGACTGGAATGGCTACTTCTGAATTGGGCTGGAGTATTGGAGGAGGAGGAGGTATTGGATTGGAAGGCTAAGCAGGCTAGGCTGGAAGTGGTGGAACTGCAGGATTTGTTGAGGAAGGAGGAGATAGTGCAGGCTCAGGCTATGGCAGCCAGGCTATGGTGGCAGGGATTGGAAGAAGGAGAAAGGCCCACAAGGTTTTTGTCCCATCTCCTCCATGCTAGGGGAGCAAGACACCGGTGGAAAGGAGTTCTTAACGATGAGGGAGAGATGGTATTAGGTGTGCAGGGGATCCTTGGACAGTTGAGCACTCGCTGGAGCAACCTCTGGAGTGAAGAGGAAGGAGGGGAGGTGGAGCAGGACATTGAGCGGCATCTGGAAGAGTGGCACCCAAATCCTGCAGCAGGGTTGGGGGAGTTTGGTCAACTGGTTTTGGGAGAGGAGATCCTTCAAGTTCTGGCATCAACAACTTTGGGAACTGCACCGGGAGAGGATGGTTTGCCTTAGGACTTTTGGAAATGTATGGCATCCGTAGAGGAGGCTCTGGAGGAGATGTTGCTGATGTGTGATGCAGTCATCAGTACTGGGGAATGGATTGGAGGGCAGAAGTTGGGGCTGGTATCTCTGCTGTACAAGGACAAAGGGTGTAAGGAGGACTGGAAGAACTGGAGGCCAATTATGCTGCTGGATATGGACCGCAAGCTGGTCACCAAAATTCTGGTGGCGAGGTTGCAGGGTGTGGCCCAACAGGTGCTAGGGAAGGAGCAGTGAGGCTTTGTTGGAGGCCGACTGATCTGAGATGGCACAGTGTGGGTTCACGGAGTTATTGAAGGTACTAGGGCCGCAGGGGTGGATGGCCGCTTGGTCTTCCTGGACCAGGAGAAGGCCTATGATAGGGTTTGGAGAGTGTGGCTGGAGAAAGTACTGGAGCATATTGGAGTACCAGTGGGTATATATTGGTCACTTATTGGACTACTGGAAGGGAGTAGGGCTGCGATTCTGGCTAATGGACACAGGGGGACCTCCTTCCCCTTGGGGAGAGGGGTGCCACAGAGGGATCTGTAGTCACCCATCCTCTATGCCTTCGCCTTGGAGCCGTTGTTGGATCGGATCCGGTGCAGAGTTGGTGGATTGAATATCTTGGGCATCAATTGGAAGGTCAGGGCCTTTGCAGATGATATGGTGGTTGGGTTGGGTTTGGTGGCAGATGTGGCTAGACTCAAGGAGATAGTGGAGTGATATGAGAGATGTTCTGGAGCAAAACTCAACTGGCACAAGTGTGAGACAATGGTCCTTGGGGAAGGAGTCATAGGGGGGGATGTCATTGGAACAATTGTCCCGGCTGGAGGAGTGGTATGGTACCTGGGTATTTATTTCTCGGTGTATGGCTCTTTACTTCCCAAGGAGTGGTGGGAGCACAAGCTAGTAGAATAGGGGAATGTACTGACAAGCTGGGGTAGTAGACAGGTGTCACTGACAGGGAGGGTAACTGTTCTGAATGTGTATTGGATGCCAAAGCTTTGGTATCTGGGCTACCATTTGGACTTCCCTAAGTGGGTGGTTAAAAGGCTTCTCAAGATGGCCCACTCTTGGCTCTGGACTGGATGCCGGAGTCAGGTTGGTTGGGAGGTACTCGCACTTCCTGTGGATCACAGAGGACTTGGCCTGGTGGACTTTTCAAAGAGGCTACTCTGCTTGAGGGCATGGTGGATGAAGAGGGCCAGTGAGTTGAGAGGAGGAGAATGGATACCCCTTATGCAGTGTTTGTGAGAGGTGAGGGTGTCACCACAGGGTGGCTCAGGGGATCTACTGTCCTTGGTGGCCTTGGATGGTAGCCAGAGGATGAGATATAAGGGATTCTGGTGGGGAGTGGTAGATGGGGCCCATCACATTGGGATCTGTTGGCGAGGTACTGAAGGGGATGAGGACTGGGGTCTGGAGATGTGGAGGTGGGACTGGCTCTTGTTGGGAGGGGATCTGGTCGAGAACTTCCAATTAGAGGAGGGAATGGAGTGCCTTAGGGGTCTGGGCCAGGACCTTTGGCTGGAGACCTGGCAAGGGGCTGGGATTGGGGAGGGATGGAACTGGGCAGACATCTGGTCTTGGATCAAGGTAGTGTCGAGGTAGCTCCCACCAAAACTCTGGGTAGTATGGTGGAGGCTGTTGCGGTGAAATGTGATACTAAACTTTAGGACTGGCCATCTGGTGGATGGCGGGGTTTTTGATTGTGAGGAGTATCATAATGTAGGGCAGGAGGGCAGGGTGGTGCAGACTCCTGAACATTGGCTGGGGGAGTGCGAGAGTATGGAGAATTTTTGGAAGATAGTTGGGGGGAGATTGGGAGTGCCAGCACCTGACCCTGAGGTGGGTGGGTGGTGGGCAGCTCTACAGTCAAGGCTGGTGGGGGGGGTGGGGAATGAGTGGCTGATGGTTGGTTGGGCTGTTGTGATATGGGTAGGGCTCGCAGAACACTGGCGGAGCATCTTTGAGGAGGGCCCTCAGAGGCCTGTGAACCTGAGGGTAGTAAGGTGGGAGGAGCTGATGCTTGAGCTCTTCAAGGCATGGTGGATTGGATGGGGCCCTAAGGAGGGGAGACATAAAGGACTAGTAAGGAGGATTGTGGAGAAGAGTGGTGGTAGAGTTATGGTGAAGGTGGATGGGGTGGCATTTGTAGGAACTCGAG